>APFE031760389.1:252781-293147 GCA_000404065.3 Pinus taeda
GCAATGAACTATGCTTTCCATGACATCAAAAACATCGTTCAACCTTATCTCGATGATCTCCCAGCTCATTCGCGAAAGCGGACCGATCATCTGCACCATTTGAGAGCAATATTTCTACGTTGCCAACACTACAAGATTAGACTCAATCTGCACAAATGTGTGTTTTGTGTCAGTTCTGGTCATTTACTTGGCTTCGTTGTCTCAAAAGATGGGATTCATCTTGACCCTTGCAAGGTTCAAGCAATCATCGATTTGCCTCCACCTTCAAGCCTGCTTCAGATTCAGAAACTTCAAGGGAAAGCAAATTTCCTCAGGAGGTTCATTCCAAATTACGTCGAACTAGCTAAAGGTTATACTCGTCTTTTGAAAAAGGATGTACCCTTCATTTGGGACCAGGTCACGCAAGCTTCCTTTGATGCTTTAAAGAAATCCCTAATACAAGCGTCCTTAATGTATGCTCCTAATTATCAAAAAGACTTTAACCTGTATCTGGTTGTAGCATATACGACAATAGCAATGGTTTTAGTTCAAGAAGATAATGGAATTGAGCATCCTATATATTATTTAAGTCGAAACTTAAATGATACGGAAATGAAATACTCCTACGTTGAAAAGCTAGCCCTCGCAGCTGTTTAAGCAATACAGAGATTTCAACACTACGTCCTCTTTAGGAAGACTACCATTTTGTCAGATTGCAACCCCATGACTTATATATTGTCGCGACAGTTGCTGGGGGGCAAGTATTCGAAATGGATAGCAATTCTACAAGAGTTTGATTTGGAATTCAAAAAATCCAAATCAAAGAAAGCCCAGGTATTCCGAAGTTACTATGCGATCTCCCATCATCGTCCAACGATGCAACATCTGAAGAAGCAATCGTGGATGAAAATTTGTTTCTGATATCTTCAAGTGATTTGTGGTACAGAGATATAATCATTTATCTCCACACACAAACATACAGGTCTAATACCTCACGCTCCAAACAACGACATATTCGATACCAACCAAAAGACTACATGATCGCCGATGATACTCTTTACCGTTGTGGTATCGATACAGTTCTGTGGAGATGCCTCACCCTTGAGGAGGCCGAAAAAGTCCTGAATGACTGCCATTCAGGCACGTGTGGGGGGCATCAATCTGGTTATGCTACGATGTAAATTTTTTTACAAGCAAGATACTTCTGACCAACAATGTTCAAAGATTGCATAACCGCAATTAGAGGTTGTCATGCTTGCCAAATTTTCGATAGAAAAACCAGAAGACCACCCGCACCGTTGCAACCAGTAGTAGTTGTTGGGCCATTCGCCAAATGGGGCATAGATTTCATGACATGTAACCCACCTCGACCGGGGGGCATGGGTACATTAGTCGCGGTGGACTATTTTACCAAATGGGCCGAGGCGATGCCTACATTAAACAACAGCAGCGAAATGATTTCCCTTTTCTTTTTCAATCACGTAGTCTCCAGATTCGGTGTTCCACAGGCCATAGTCACAGATCATGGATCGCATTTTCACAATCACATGATGGTTGAGTTGGGTGCCAAATTAGGACTGTCCCACGACAGCTCTACTCCGTACTATCCGCAAGCTAACGGACAAGTTGAAGCAATCAAAAAAGTCTTAAAGCACATGCTGCAAAGGATGATCGGAGTCCACAAATGGGATTGGAACCTAATCCTGTACTCAGCCTTGTGGGCATACTAGACATCGGTAAGAAATGCAACCGGATTCACACCTTTTCAATTGGTGTATGGTCTCGAAGCAATCTTACCAGTTCAATGTGAAATCTCATCCCTCAAACTCGCAGTCGACCTTCTCCCCGGAACCTCAGAAGAATAGGCTCGTTTCTTGGAATTAATCCATTTGGATGAAACCCGTCGTGATGCAGCTTCAGCTAATGAGGCTCATAAAAAATGAATCAAAGCACAGTTCGACAAGAATGCCAAACCTCGCGTCTTCTCAGAGGGTGACCTGGTTTTACTTTATGACTAGGAATCTGATAAATTGGGAGCAGGAAAATTCAAATCGTTATGGATGGGTCCCTATATTGTTAAACGAGTATTAGCAAAAGGAGCCTACGAGTTGATGGACTATGATGGGATTCCACTGGCGCAACCTCGCAACGGGTTGTACCTCAAACACTACTATGCTTGATCTCGCATAGTAGTCCTTGTGCTTTTGTTACATTTTTGTTTTCGCCAAGAGCATTTAATTTGGTTAAGTAATACACTTTTTGCATTCGTTGCAGATGTCGAACTTACTCGAATCGTTCGTTGGATATGCCGACGGGGCAAGTCGTAGCTCCTGGAATCTGTCTTCTGCGGCATGGGCCATTTTCAATCCCACCGGCGAGTTAGCAAGTTTCAGAGGAGTATGTATTGGTCGGTCTACGAACAATATTGCGGAGTATAGTGCATTAATAGAACTCATTTTTGATGCCATCACACATGGTATATGCCGACTTGTCGTCAGGCTAGACTCACAGCTCGTCATCCTACAACTCACCGGCATCTATGTTGTACGAAATCCAGCTATCTATCGCATGTTCCTAAGGGTCAAAATTTTGGAAAGACAGTTTTATTTCATCCAATATCAACATATTTCTAGAAGTTTAAACACATTAATAGACTCATTGGAAAATTATGTGTTAGATAGACATTTACGACATTTATAAGAAGAAGCATCACATCAATATATGCAGTAGGATCATGTAACTGAACCAAAATAAAGCTCTGAAAATCAAAAATATATTCCGTAACTATTTATAGTCTGTACATAATGTTCTGTAACCAAGACAAAATTGGTCAAATGACCCAAAACTCAAAAATGCTAGGGGGCACCCTAGCCTAATGATGTTGGTGATAACAAGTCACCACATGTGCAATCATGCGTAAGAGCCTGGTCCATTGACTCGGCACTCTGGTAGTATGTCGCTTAAACTAGTGGAACTGGACCAACATCTGCATGAACATATAAGTTTTGATTAGTCATGATCATAAGAACATAAAAACATTATAAACAACAATGAACAGAGATATGGTCAGAAGAAAATTACCCATAACACCCCACTGCTCTCCAGCCGGCAGCACCAAATCCGGATCACCTCGGAAATCCATACCAGCATATGGGAACCTGGCATAAACCATCTCCTAACGGTCAAACCACTCAAAGAAGGTCCTGTGGTTCGATCGATGGAGGTAAGCCAAGTGATATATACTGGGGCTACATCAGTGGGATTCGCTCCAAGGCGAAAGCAGTCAAAATAGAGCCATAACCAAAGTTTTTTGATTTGCCGCTCTTCACCTTGTTCAATTGTTCCTTCATCACAAAAAGTATTGCATCACACCAATTGAACACCTTTGGTTCAAGGCATTCCAAAGCATACTGCATATAAGATCTGTTGGCTATATGGAGAGCAGAACTACCAACCAGTCTAGGAAAAGTAAACAGGATGGTTCGCAAGGGCCGGCGAGTGACGTCTCGAATGTTGATCTTGTCATCTGCACTCGGCTGAGATCCCTCTCTGCAATACCGGCAAATGTATTCCCTTACAGACTCACCCCCATGGGCAAAACCTGATAAAGAGAGAGGGGCACCATGCCTCGATAAGCCGGTCAGAAAATAGATGTCCACCACTGTCAAGGGGATCGATTTGCCCCTAATCTGGAATACTTGGTTGATAGGATCCCAAGCATTGAGGAAATACTACAACAAACTAATTTTGTGCCTCATGCTCGAGATACGGAAAAACTTCAGCAAGCCACAGTTCCGTAATGCAGCTACTTTGCTCGGATCATGTAAAGAAACAACGTCCTCTTCTTCATGCTCGCATTCTCACCATGTGACAACCATTTTCCTCCGATGAATCTCTAAAAATCAAACAAGGTAAGAGTGAGGATCTTCATTTGGTGAAAACAGGCAAAAATTTCATGAGGAAACTATGAAAAAAATTTCCTCCCTGCGCCCATCGCACCCCAACAAGTGTTCTAGGAGCGATGCATACTGACTAGTCAGTGGAGACATCAGTATGCATCACACCTTTTGACTAAGGAAGGGTGCAATGATCTTAGGGCGAGTTATTCAAACCCCAGGGGCTCAGCAGAATAGGGAAATGAGCTCAAAATCCAAAATGAAAGGCATGTAATGAAAGAGCACAAGTTTAGCTCCTACCTGGTCCGAATGGCGTCGAGAATTGTCCACAGAATCTCCCGGAATCCGCTAGTGAAAATCAGGGGGAAAAAGCACCTCCAGAGCTCCAACAAACCAAATTTAAATGAAATGGTAAAATGAGAGGTAAAAGTCACTTTCGTCTTGGCCTCCTCCTCTTTAGTCATAACTATAAGAGGCCTTCTACATTTTGTATGAGTGAGCCCATTTATCCAATAATGTATTGACGAGGGAGAAATACCATGGTTTTTGAAAATTCCTAAATTGAATAGTGATTAAAGTCTATATCATTAATTGCATCTAACATGTCTTCTTTTGTCCAACCTCTTATAGCATCAATTTTCTTACATGAACTTGCAGCTTAAACTATGGTTAATGGTGGATATATGGTTAATGCTGGGACAACATCATCTTCTACCACATGGTCATCCTCAAAAAAAAAATTGGGAGCATTTTTTACATTCACATGATCCACCATGTGCTCATTTCATGAAGTGCATCGCAACTGGGAACCTCAAATTACTCGCCTTCCAATTCTCCTTATACGATCAACATAACTAACTCTTTCCATAGATGCAACTACCTACATATTTATTACATGCATTTAGTTAATAATAATATATTATATAGGCTTATAAAAAGGATGAAATTATTCTTTCCTACAAGCTATTAGTATCTCCGTTTTCCCACAAGAAAATAATATCATGTTAGTTTATTCAGAATTTCTAGGAGATTTCAACAACGATCTTTGCATGGAGTTGGGTTACACATTTTGACAACCGAAAGTGCTTTTTGGGTGAAAAAATTCATCTCGATTGAGTCCTTTTAAGCGCTCGATGAAGAAATATTTAAGTCCTCGATTGAGCTATTTGAGGGCTTAAAGATTGCTTGATCGAGCATTAAGACAAATGCTCGATTGAGCTCCTTTGTAACCCGAGGTTAGGGGCTTGATCGAGCCATTTTTTTGAAATTTCTTACTAATATATCTTGGGCATGGAAATAAAAAAGGTGGCTCAATCGAGCCACCTTTTAATCACATTAAGGGTTCAATAGAAGGTTTCTTAAACCGTCAATCGAGCTATTTTAATTTTTACCTTAAACACTCAATTGAGCTATTGAGAGCCTAAAAGATAGAGTTTTAGCTCCCCTTCCATAGATTTCTCTACAAAACCATTGTCTATCTAGCTATCTTAGGGAATAATCCTCTTTCCAATGGCATATGAGTTTGACACTTTTCGCATTCATATGATATTTTTCATCTAATTTCTTTTAAACATAATGCTTGAATTTTTTTTGGACAGTTTCAAAGGGGCTCAATAGAAAATCAATAACATAAAATACACACATTGAAAAATTTCAAAACATACCACTACATTTGTTTATGAGTCCTCTTTAAAAGTGTACACTTGGTTTTTCAATTTATTTAAACATTTCAAAAAAATATTACGCGAACACATTTGTCTGTAAAAGGTAATTGAAATATTACTCCCCAGCTTCGAAAAATAATAAAAAAATATACTTTTTGCATAAAAGAATAAGTTTTTAATATGAAAAACTTAGTTCTCTCTATGTATATATATATATTAGATTAATTTAAGTCATGCGAACAAACACATACCTCAGAACATGTGTGGAAATTTGAAAGGACAAGCATTCCATTTAATGGAAAATTTATAGATTATAAGAAACTATTTTTTTTAACAAAAAATATAATTATGACAACAACATAATTGTCCAAAAAAATTATTTTTACTCCAAATAAAAATTCATAATGCTTATATGAATTTTGAGAGCTTCAATTTGATAAAAGAGGAAATATACAAATTTCATTATTGAGTTGGTTAGATGTTTTTGATAAATTGTTTTATCAATTAAAATAAAATCGTGTAGACATTGGAGGATTTCTTATAAAAAAAAGGGAACCCTGGTTCTTTTTCTCGTTAAGATGGTTATCTAGTTAAGATGTTTTCTATGATGTTGGGACTAGATCTTATACTTAGTATAGGAATATGCGCTAGTTTTCCTAACACTGGGAAAGAAAATTTCTAAAGAGTATTTTCCTGACCTGCAAGCAAGGGGAGGGTCATATTGTACCACTTTTCAAATGTAAAGTGGTGCCCCTTTGGTTTCTCCCTCAAGCATGAATGAACTCCTTAATTATCATGAAAACTCAACATTGATTTTATATTGCTCCGCCCTAGATAAGGAAGGATTCACCTAGGTTGAAAGGAGGGATTTACCAAGGCTAAACTAATAATGTTTCAAGGTCCATCTAGTTTCTAACATTTGAAAAGAGAAGTTCATTAGCTAATACAACCAAATCATCAACCCGATCCTCCTCCTGTCAATTAAACGTAGCAAAATCAAAACACTGCAACCCTTTATAACACAAAATTTCATTATATAATAAATGTGGCATGCTTATTTGTTTCGTAGGCAATAACCTTAGTGTATGGGTCAACCACAAGTTGGTGATGATCACAAGAGCTGCAAAGTGCATCCAAGTGACTTTGTGATCCATTAGGAGAGGAGGTTAGGAATACCATTTCATAAAAAATCAGACATAATGAGAGGTATTTCTAAGTTCTCAAAACAACAATAGGCCATATATGATCTTTAACCATTCTTATTGATGATAGCTCAATGAATATAGATGTGATCTATAGCCTTCTAATCCTCCTTGAAGCATGCTTTACCTCTAACTTTATAAATTACTTGATAGAAACATGCCAAGAACAATAGCATGAAATGTTGTAAAAGTGTGCCAAACCATAATAGTTCTACTAGTTAATTAAGTTTTACTTAATATGAATAAAATGTGGTTTCAAGAAGATGGAAAACTTAAACACACCACATCATTAAAGAGATATGTAATAAGCAAAGTAAGAGAATGATGATCTATGGATTTGGATCATGATCTGGTTAAGATTTTGGCTATGTTGCTGGGACTGGATCTTATACTTAATATAGGACTCAAATCATAGCTATTGGCTATGATGGGTATGTTTATGGATATGGATTGTAGCTACTAGCTATGATGGTTATGTTCCTTGATATGATCGATACGTGATTTTTCATAAATAAGGTGTAGAACATTTGCGTCCTTGAGATGTATGGTAATATTGACCCCGGGTACGTACCTAAGCCCTATATTTTTACACTATCATCAATTGATTGGTTCTCCTCTTAATCTATTAAAAAATATTCTCCACTTAATTGTTCCAATGTGCAAGGATATAATTTTTATACAATTGAATGTTTTTTGTGGATTTCATGGTTTCCCGTGACATTTTGTGCATGAGTTAATACTATATAGGTTGTCTTGGAAAAAAAACAATAAGAACATTAACAATAAATGACTTGAACAAAGATCAATTAGTATGGGAAACTGAAATACATACTGTGAAAAAACTAAAATAGCGTAAATATATTGTGCACTCTCTCTAATATATGCCTATAGGGCTGATGAATAGTTTCAATGTTTGAAATGCAAATTCAACAAGGGTTGAAGTTATTTTATAGTTATTTGTGATTGAATTTGATTGGAAACAAGGATTGACATGGATTGCAATTTGTTAAATTTGAATGTGTATTCTAAATTGATTTGGATATGATCCAATGGTTGGGAATTTTTTACAAATGGTTCATCCTTGTGCTTTGATCTATTTAATAGATAATTTAATGGGTTGGGTGTCATTTATTGAACAAAGTGGGTTGGATTGTGGAATAACTCAGAAGTTATGGCTAACATCCATCAAATTTGTATGTGTACTAGTATGAATGTGCATACTGATACTTATCTCCAATTCAGTTCAATGGAGGTTGAAGCCATGAGTACCTTGTACTGGTGGATTAGATCATTTTGGGACAATTTATTGTTTTATTTATTTTGTAGTTGTGACAAGATGTTTTATACTCTTATCGCGTGCGCTCTCGAGCCTCTGTGCCCTGCTCCCCTTCGGCCCTGCGGTTCTCTACTAGCCCCCGCCTAGTAGCCCTGCTACTGGGCTTCCGGAGCTCCCGCGCCTTGTTTGCCTTCTGTCTTGCGTTCTTTGAAGGCTCTCGCCTGGCAGCCCTTGCTGCTGGGCTTCCGTCCTTACTCCTGGTTGCCTCGCTCACCGGTATTTTTGTGACTGCTCTTGGCATGTTATGGCCCCTCTGGAGGTGCCACCGGAGGATGCCTTCCAGCAAGAATTCTCTGACTTGGTTCGTTGTCTTCCGCCTCAGCAAAATCGTCCCTCAATTTCGAAGTTTGTTAAAAAGCTGGAAGGGTTACAGGAAGTCTCTCTGCCTCCAACCTTGCCTCGTTTGGTTGCACTTGCCTTAGCTGAAAGAGGCCTTATTGGGCAGTTTACAAGTCTCTGGCCCTCTCCAAAAACAGTCCAGAGGTGGGTGGAAAGGAACTGGACAGATAAAACTCAAGGGAAAATCTCTATCAAATTTTGTGGAAAAGGATATTTTACTTTCCATTTTGAAACCAAGGAAGATAAGGATTTAATATTTCGAAATGGACCTTATTTTATGGATTCCAGAGGACTGTACCTCAATAAGTGGACTCTAGTTTTTGATCTAGAGCTGGATATCCCTAGTGTTGTGCTTGTTTGGGTCCGCCTTCCACACCTCCCCGTGCATTGCTGGGTAGATGAGTCAGTGTGCGCCATAGGGAATGTTGTAGGGAAATATATTGACCAGAGCGAACCTAAAGATAACATGCAGGCTTGCACTCGCATTTGTGTTGAATTTGATTTAGGGAAAGGCCTGCTAGAAGCCATCAAGCTAAAGGTGGATGACTGGACACACATTCAGCAGCTTGACTATGAACAAATTCCCTTCAAGTGTAAGGTATGTCACAAATATGGCCACTTTGCAAATCAAAGCTCTAAACTTCTTAATGTTGACAGTGCTCCACAGGAAGAACAATGGGAAGCAGTGAAAAAAAAAAAGACAGCCCCTAACCCCATCCCTCCTCAAGATGTTGGGCCTTCCGTTCGTCACCTTCCCACTCCCCCTTCCAACCCCTCCCCCCCTTCTCTGCCCTCCTCCTCTTCCCTTCTTCTCCTTCTTAGCCAGCCTGATCCCCTCTCCTCTCCTTCTTCCAATCCCTTTCACATTCTTTCCCAACCCGAGGATCCCCCTTCTCCAAAGATTCAATCTCTTTCTAATCCTTCCCTACCTTTGTCCATTTCCTCTTCCCTCCTTTCTGATCCCCCCCCTCCCAGAACCACTAGAAGCAGTTCCAAAGAGCATGGATCCATTCCTGAAAACCAAAAGAAGCCTCGACGAAAATCTACCAAACAACATAGAGATGAAAATGCATAAAAAGACATAGCTTTGGGTATTCAGAACCCTATAGAATCTTATATACAAGGGCAGATAAACAAGGACTCAACAAATAAAGATTTGGGAGGAAGAGCACCTCATCGCACTCCATTGAAATGATGAAAATGCTTTCCTGGAACAGCAGGGGATTGGGGCACCCCACCAAAACAAACGCCTTAAAAGATCTCTTAAACCAAGAAAGACCAGAGATAGTTCTACTTCAAGAAACAAAACTGGGACAGGCAGAGATGAATCAAATTATTGAGAAACACAAGTTTTATCAAGGATGTGTGTGCGAATCCAAAGGGTCCTCAGGAGGAATCGCCACACTTTGGCTCCAAGACAAATGGATCAAGATAGCAGAAATAGTGGAACAACATTGGATAAAGATTACTTTGCAAAATAAAATGAGCAGTTATCAGCTAATCATTTTCAATGTTTACGTTCCGAATCATTACAGAGATAAGGAGGCTTGTTGGACATCTCTCAGCAACAACATTGCAAAGGAAGAGAATGGAAATATAATTGTAGGCGGCGACTTAAATCTTATCCTACATGCCAATGAAAAGCGTGGCGGTAGCTTCAATCCTAAGCCCTTCAGAAATCAGTTGGAGAACGTTATGCAGCTCGCAGATCTCATCGATATTGTTCCAAAGAATCACAAGTTTACCTAGAGCAACCGCAGGGTTGGAAAAAATAATATAATGGAAAGGCTAGATCGAATATTGGTAAATGTATCTTTTCTCTCCTCTTTTTTTGTTGTTCATGCTTCTATTCTCCCCTTCGCTATCTCAGATCACTATCCCACTGTCTTATCTTTTGAATCCCATCGTCCCCTGGGCCCAATCCCTTTTAAATATAGCCCTTTATGGAATCATATTCCGGCTGCCAAAACTCTAGTCCAACAAACTTGGCGCTAGCATATAGAAGGCTCACCAAGCTATATATGGGAAAGCAAATTGAGAAATGTCAAGAACGCTCTCAAAAACTAGGCAAAATCCCAATATAAAGAACCAGAAGCAAATAAGCTATATGTAAAAGCTAAAATTGAAAATTTACACCATGATATGGAAAACAAAGAATACATTCAAGCAAGTAAAATTCAAGAAGAGGATCTCTACAATCAACTCTACAGCATCAGGAGAGAAGAGGAAGAAAAATGGCGCATAAAATCAAGACATGTTTGGCTGAAAAGTGGGGATAGGAATACATCCTTCTTCCTCAAGCAAGCTACTGTTAGACAAATTAGGAACAATATAACAACTATTATAGACAGCGCAGGAAACTAGCACAATGATCAAGCTTTCATTAAAAATGCGGCTGCAACACATTTTAGAGAGCTCCTAACAGAAAAAGGGGAAGAGGAGAATTACACTGACTTTCTACAGCACATGCCAAATAAAATATCAGCAGAAGCTAACGAAAGAATGACCGAAGAGATTAAAGAGGAAGAAATCTTGGGAGCTATCTAGTGCCTCCAACCTGACAAAGCTCCAGGCACGGATGGTTTCCCAATCTGTTTCCACAGGGAATTCTGGGAAACCATCAAAAAGGATCTCATCAAGTATTGCAAATGGATACAAAGGAAAAATAAAATGGGAGGCTTCACAAATTCAACCCATCTTGTTCTCATTCCTAAAGAGAGCCCGCCCCTCTACCTTTTCCTGCTTCCGTCCTATATCCCTATGCAACTCTACATATAAAATTTTCACAAAAATCCTTGCCCCCCGACTAAAGCCTCTCTTGCCAAGCCTTATTTCTAAAAATCAAGGTGGTTTTATGGCCAACAGACAAATTTCCAACTCTATCTTACTTGTCCAAGAAGCCATTCACTGAAGCCTCTCTAGAAAGGGAAAGGGCTTCATTCTGAAACTAGACTTGGCTAATGCCTTTGATAGAGTCCGACATTCCTTTCCCTTTGCTACTCTTCAAAAAATGGGCTTCTCTTCCCCCTTCATCAATCTCATAAAAACCTGCATATCTGGACCTTGGATTGCCCCTCTCATCAATGGAAGACCCGGCCCTACTTTCCAATCATCAAGAGGATTGAGGCAAGGTTGTCCTCTCTCTCACTATTTATTCATTTTAATGGTTGAGTCTTTCAGCTGTGCCCTCGACCATAATAGGCAAGCAGGCATCATCACCGGAATCAAATTTGAAGATGGAGTGAAAAACATCAATCACTCGCAATTTGTTGATGATACCTTGCTGATTGGAGGAGCTTCTGCAATAATTTCTCGAAGGTTCAAGCTCCTTCTTGATAAGTTTATGAGATACTTTGGAGGAATGATTAACCATCTCAAAAGTTGCATTTACGGCTGGAATTCTTCAGCCCAAACTCTCCAAATCCTATCCATCATATTTGGGGTGTCGTGCAAGTTAAAATGGGACCACTTTAGCTACTTGGGAATGCCAGTGAGAATGGGTCGTGCTAGAGCTGAAATCTGGGACAAAATTCTTGATAAATTAAAAAAAAAATCCACAACTGGGGATCCTTCTGGCTCAACCCAGCTAGCCGAATGGTGCTCCTTAAATCTGGGCTGTCTTCGCTTCCTTTATATCAGTTTTCCTTAGCTCAGGCGCCACCCTCTTTTCATCACAAAATGGAAAGTATTCTAAGACATTTCTTATGGCGGGGTGGAAAAAATGATAAGAAAAAATATAACCTGTTTAGTTGGAAACAAGTTATACATAGCCAGGAAAAAGGCGGGCTTGGAATCAGATCTCCATTGTTCACTAACTTAGCTTTTGGTGGCAAGCTTATTTGGAGACTGTTAGAGGAGCAGCAAGCTTGGTGGAAAAGAGTCATTGAGGTCAAATATCTTAACACTCCAAGGCAACAATTGCTAGTTAGTGAAATACCTGTAAGGAGCAGCACAGGTATTTGGAAACTTTGTAAAAAAGCCTTTTCTTTTATGGCTTAAAATGTTTCAATGATTCCCATAGGTGGGAACAAAGTCAGCATTGCAAGCGATAAGATAATGGGAAATAAAGCCATCAGCAACTTTCCAGGTATGGAACCAATCATCCTCTACTTCCAAAGCAAGGGATTATATCACTTAAATCAAATATCTCATTGGGACACAGAAACGCAAGCGTGAAAACGCTGGAGCTTCCCTCCCGTCCCTGTTCATCTCATAGATTCTTTTAATAATTTCCAGAACCATCTCCATAACATCGCGCCTATATCTAAAATGGTGCTGACGGTTTCCGTTGGGATCCTACAGGTTCAAGCTATTCAATTCAGGCAAGTTATAATTTTTTGTGCAACAGGGATCTCCCCACTTCTCCATGGACGTACTAGAAAGAAACATGGAAAGATGAAGCCATTCCCAAGCTTAAATTATTCATGTGGACCCTTTTAAAAGGGAAGACTCTCACCTCAGAAAATCTGCAAAAGAGAGGCATCATAGGCCCTTCCCAATGTCCGAATTGTCTTGAAGCTGAAGAGACCATGCAACATCTCTTCATTTCATGCCCTTCTGCCATCTCCTGTTGGAAAGGTATAGCCCCCTTTGACCCATTCACCTGGAATTCACATTAGTCCATTGGCGAAGCCCTAAGCATCTGGAAGAAAAGTTATCCATGGCCAAATAAGAAAAATAGCGTTGTCAAGAGAGTCTAGGACACCCTCCCTTACGCTCTCTTATATAAAATTAAGATCGCAAGAAACCGCAAGGTTTTCAGGGGCCAGGAGACTTTAACCAAACATCTTTGTAGCAAAGCCAAAAGTTTGGCAATTGAAACCATAGCTGCCAAGAATCCTAAGAAAATCGACCTGGCCAGCTTCTGCAACGAAGAGAGAGATTTTATCAAGAATCTGATAGACAAGTGTAGCATCCTCTCTCCAGCAGTCAATTACAATAGCTATTCCAACATCTCCGGTCATAGCTAGAAATTCACTGAATGGATCTACAACAACAACACTCATATCATCTTCTTCGATGGCACCTCCAAGTCTAATCCGGGAGCTGTGGGAGCAGGGGGAATCATTTATTCGCCAAAAGGAGACCCCCTCATTTCTTTTGAGTGGGGTCTGGGAAAGATCTCCAACAACAGAGCAGAGGCCCTGGCTCTCTATCAAAGCCTGCTCCAACTTCAAATCCTCGGAATTAAGAAAGCTTGGATTTTTGGGGACTCTGCTATTATCTTTAGCCTCATGATCAACAAGAGAATGCCCTCAAATATCCATATTCAGCAAATCATCAGTAGATGTCAAAGCATGATCAGCCAATCTTGGGAGATAAAATTCTTTCATGTCCTCCGCTCTTTAAACCGAGAAGCAGATAAGTTCGCCAGTCAAGCTTGTTCCAGAACCAAAGGAAATTTTTTCTGCAATAAAAAAGATTCCTTTCAATATCTTCCCTGATCTCCTTTTTGACTAATGCTTTTCTGCTTAAGATCGCCTTCTGATCGACCTTTGAAGGGGCCCTCTGTCCAAATCCTCTACAATCCTGATTTGGTTTCCCTCTTCTGTCGAATGTCTTGTATCCCTCTCCTTCTGTCTCCTCATTCCCTTTGTTTCCTATTCTCTCTAGTGAAACCCGTGAGGCCTCTCCGTGTGCCTCTGTCCCATACCCTTTCCAGTTTGTTGACTTTAATGGCCTGGACTCAGGTGTTGATCATCGTCGCCGCTCTCCATTCTATCGCCCTTCAGTTCTGCTGCACTCTTATCCAAGTTTCCATGGGAAATTATATGCTGGAGATCCTTATTGATTCAAGTGCAAGTTGCCACAGACTCATCAGCGTTGATCAAAATTGCAAGCCAGAGGATTCTTTTGCGCGACAGATCAGACTTTTAAATACATATTAAGATGTTTTGCGAAGCTTCTTTTCTCCTCTTCTAGTTTGTCCGAATTTATACTTGTATCAATCTTCCTCATGTTAAAAACCTCCAGAGAATAGTAATTTGCGGCAATATCGTCAAAAAGCAGTCGTTCCATTCGAGCTCTAAGTCTGTACTTCTGGAGCTTTGCCTCCTTTTCTTTTTTGAATTATAAATAGCAGCCGATTTCGTAAAAAAAAAGAAGATGTTTTATACTCTTAATATTTAAAAGTCTATTTATGGATAGTTGTAGGCCGAGTCAATGTATGTGCAAATTTTAGACATAATTTAAAATATATGTGCACTTAATGTTTTTTATTTATATTTAAATATCAGTTACATATCCGTCAAGTTCTTGTGGCTGGGTGAGACGAGTACTATGACACCATTGGTCACTCCACACCATTAAATATCTTTCCCTTAACTTATTCAAATTATTAATTAATTTAAATAACTTAAAAATAATTAACTAAATCAACATTCTGGCTCTCACACAACAAGAAATAAATAAATTGTTTTTGGATAATATTGACTAGAGAGAAAATATGATTATAAAAGTATTTCACACTGACCTAAAATATGGCTGAAATTATTTCAAAATAAGGTAATTATGCCTAGAAAATTAAATAAGGCTTGCATTCCATCTCTATTTGGACACTTTCAACCATTCAATTTTGCGATAGATAAATTAGACAATTAAGGTAATTCGTTTATTGAATCAGTGTTGCAAACACACCGAGATGAACGGTATATTTGGTGGTTTACATATATTGTCTGACATAGTTAAACAAATTATTCTAAACATTCTCAAGAAAAGTTATTTCATCTTCACCTTAAGAGAACCTTATGTTGAGATTCATTCCAATTAACTTGGATATGTTATTTTTTTCCGATAGGCATCTCTATATCGATTCTAGATGGATGTATCGACGTTGATTTTTATTTTTTAAATATACTTTTAGGCTGATAAGCCTTCCTTTGAAAGATACTTTCATCATCCTTTTGTTTCTGGGGCTGATACCTGGCGTCCACATTCAGTGGGCATACCGCTTTCTGCCCTTCCTGTACGCATTTTCCAGATATTCGTCATGGTCTTCATCCTTCAGTTACGAGCATCATGGTCTTCATTTATGAGCGGAATGGTGATAATTTCTATTATGGGCGGAGAGATAGAGAATCCTCGCCTGCATTGTGCGCTGTTACGAGTAAATGTTATCCTGGTCGTCTATTTTACAGTTACGAGCATCATGGTCTTCATTTTACGAGCGGAATGGTGGGCATTTCTGTTATTGGCAGAGAGCTGGAGAATCCTCGTCTGCGTTATGCGTTGTTACAGGTAAATGTTATGTTGATTGTCTATGTTACAGGTAAACGCTATTTTCTCGAGATCTTGCGAAGTGCTCTTTAACTGTTTCCATGGTCTTATTAATCGAAGCAATACACAACGCAAAACAAAGTTCACAATGGCAACCCAAGTCCTAAGACTATTTTCATGTGCATCCTCTAAACCCCAAGTGTGAAGTAGGTAGTTTGCATTGGTTCTTAGTGGTGCTAGCAAGATGAAATTGATATGGCGCTGCCATCTCACCTATTTTAACTAGAATGGAAGTCCAAATCCAACATTTGCTTGTTCAACCGTGAGGATATCATTAAGTTGTGGTCGCAGGTCTAAAAGTAGTTTAAGTTTGATAGCACCCGGGAAGATGAAGGTAAAGTTCTTATCACAGTTCCTTTTGCGAAACGCGATAGAAATAGGACTTTCCCGAAAGTGAAGTTAAGGGTTGCAGAAGAAGTTACGGGTTCGACATCATGCTCTATATTCTGCCAAAGAGACAAATTCTTTGCCTGCATTCTGGATGTAATATGCAAAGGATGAGAATGTCACCTTATTTTTTTGGATTATCAGGGATTGTGAATCAAACACGATAGCTACAAATGTCGGGAGATCCACAAAGTGTGTTCTTTCTTTCTGCCTCAGGGAAAATATATTCATCCAAATTTCACGCACTGCTGATGCTTCAATATTTCTATTACAGGTACTGTTAAGACCACTCTGTCAACATATCATAACAGGTCTCTGGTCCGAGATGATGAACATTGCTGGAGTGAAAATGGCGTGTCTAATATTGTTGGACATTCTTATACCAATAAAACATATCGAACGTTCTAATTTTCAGAGTGGCAAAATCAGCATTGTACTCGAAACTATATATTACATTCACCATCTCCGCAAGCGTCTTCTCAGTCACGACAGGAAAAGTGCAGGCGGTGCAGAAACGAGCAGTAGTTCTCATGAAGTCGGTTAGTCCTCAGTTGATACCATATCATTGTCCACTGGCGGCTCTTTGGACTCTGAAATATTTCTAGAGATATCATTGAAAAGCCATGCAAGCAAAGACCTCTTCCTCACGGTAAAGTATGGAAGAAGGGAAACATGTTGCCTTCAATCATACTGCTTGTAGAGGGACAAAATCTGTAAGTGAACGATGTTTTTGTCTCTATAAACGACACGGTGTTTTTCCACTCTCTCCACCTCTAGGTGCGTATTTCTAAGATAGATATCCTTAAGACAATGTTTTGTTTGAAATTTGGCGCATGAAATAATAGTTGTAATGTCCATGAATGATTAATATCTTAATTTAATATAAATAAAATAAAAGCAATACCTATCAGCAGCCGAACCACACCATGAAAGCAGATTGCAAGACACTCCTCTTCACAGTACCTACATCGACAGGCCGCGGATCCCAAAAAATTCTTTACCACTTTGCAAAATTGCATGCATTCTAGACTACGAAAATTATAGGTCCATGAAAAAAAATCAGATGTAATATCCTTTAGAAAAACGCAACAAAATTGTTGATATGTCTGAAACCTATCACCGAAGATTCTAATCTACAGTTCCAGATTGGCCACAAGGTGTAGACCAAATTGCAGTAAACCTTGTTAATAAGGCCTACGCCTACCATTTACAAACAGATCCATGTTAGGTCTAGGTCAAACTAAATGCAGAAAATCGAGCAGCAGAGGGTTCCTTCCTTTTTACAGATGTAATATAGAAAAAAAACATGGAAACATTGCTAGATCATGAAAGGGAAAAAAATCCCTAATAGTTTTTAAGGAATTGAGTTCTCTGATATGAATAGTTTATCCATCACACTATTTTATTTGAGTGACTAGTAAATATGGCTCATCTTTGAGATATGAAAGACATGGAAGAAATGATTGAATAATCTGAACAAATTTAGATTTTTCATCTCATCATTTGTCCTAGATAATGGAGATAAGGCATAAGTGTTGAATCCAAACATTATTCATCATCCACACGTATTGAATCCAAACATTACCCAAAATGAAAACAAGTGTAAGATCTAAACTTTTAAGTGAAAAGAACACTATTATTCATTCACTTATTTATAATTACAACCCAGCTAACTTCCCAAAAACAAACTTTCAAAAGCGTCGTCCACCATATTATTTTTTAAGAGATATTTAAAAAAAAAAAAAAACCAAACAAACCATGGCAAATCAAAGGCAAAAACAAATCAAAAGAATCACAATTCAGCCTCGCCACTTCGGTATATAAAATCAATTCATGGCATTACAACAAAATGCACTTAAAGACTAATCGCTCTAGTAGTCGATCCAGCATTCATCTTTTCATCAAATGGCCTTACATTCTCCTCATAAGGAGCCCGGCCACCCATCTATATGTATGTGTCTATGACAATTAATCCACTAACTATAATAATCAATGCATGACAACAAACAACAGAGATCCAATATAAAACATATGAAAGAAATGATCGAGGTAATAAAACAACCCATAATACTTTACTTATTCTGCTCATAATGAACATATGTCTCATCGATGGTGTCCATCTCCAAAGTCTAACATGTGTAATATTTGTAACATTCATCATGGCTAAAAACCCACAACGAAAAATCCCAGAAACTATCTCTCATATTATTGGTCGTAAGAGAATATTAACACGGAGAAGAGATTACTACGCATTTGTTACATCCACATTTCACCATGGATGACTACTCTTTTGCTTAGTGTGGGCAACAGTTCAAGTATGTCAACATGGAACAAAATTTTACCATAATTTCCATGAAACTATGCCATTCATGCCACGTGTTGAAGCTTGTATATTCCAAGGTCATCTCTATATATATATATATATAATAATATATATTATATATATTATATATAAAATAACCATGTGCTAATGCCACACAACTCTACATCCACGTCAGATGATGGGACACCAAATGAAGTCTCGATATAATTTATTAGTTGAATAATGTGATTTATTAGGTGTACAATTTTTTTGGGGTAACTAGACGATTACACCAGACGATTGAGTCTTACGTTCCCCATCATCTCGCCGGACCACCTTCTCTTCCCATCCTTGTCATCATAATTGAACACCTCACCCCCACAGTATCTTAGCCACGTCAATTGGCATTCAAAAATTAGTGCCTTTACTTTTCATTTCATTTCTTTCCTCTATAATATCTTATTTCAAATTTCTTTTTTTAAAATGAATTCTATATAAATTATTAAAATTATGTTTAGAAAAAAGATTAATAAAATTATTATTGAAAATAAGAATCTTGCATGTTAACGAAGATGGCTCCTTTTTTAATATTAAAATTATTTTTTGGAAATAAAATTTTATTAAATAGTTATTGGAAAATAGATTTTTGGAATGTTTGATGGTGGTTCTTTTTTTCTATAAAGCAATTGATAAATATGTTTTCATATCAAAATAATATTTTTTTTTAAAGCACCCTTGCTATTACTACCATCCTTTGAAGTCAGATAGCGAAATAAAGTGAAATCATTTTGTCAAAACTCTTCAGGTGATTTATAAGACATCTGATTTTAAAATATAAATTATAGAAGTGTAATTCTACTTGTGAACTTGACCCATTTAATATTTTTTATAATTAAAGCACTTTTATAAACAATATTATTAATATTATTAATAATTTTGAGTTTATTTAATGATTTATTTCCAATAATTAATTTACTTGATTTGATTTACAAAGTAACAGTTCAATATCCATACCAAGAATATAAGTAAATGTAAACAAATAAATTTAATACAATATTTATTATTTCAAACCAAAGTATAATTTTTACAATTCAACAATTCCAAATTAACAATCCTATTGGCCTTTCTTTGCACCTTTCGGGGCAATTGCTAGTTAAAATATAGATGGCCAAGACTGAACCCCGAGCAAATATGCTTCGTGTGAGTGGCATATCGATGGTTAGGTCGGTTGAGAGCATGAAGCGTTGGTGTGGAAATTATTTAGGGGAAATATTTAACCCCACACCAATCAAGCAATATTGTCGGCGCTGCAAAGAGAATGGAGTGGGCGGAATATTAAGCATATAAAACTGTACATATGTAATATTAAAAATAAAGTATTAAACATTATATTAAATAATATATATATATATATA
Source organism: Pinus taeda (assembly GCA_000404065.3). NCBI lineage: Eukaryota > Viridiplantae > Streptophyta > Pinopsida > Pinales > Pinaceae > Pinus > Pinus taeda. The sequence goes on from APFE031760389.1 coordinate 272,577, forward strand.
TATATATATATATATATATATATATTATTAAATATTAAATTTTTAAATAGAGAAATTTAAATATAAAATTCTAAATATTTTGAAATAAATATTTAAATTGGGTATAGCTTGAGCAAGGCTAATGGTTAAGAGCGTGTGTTTCCTCCTAAGATGTCACAAGTTCAAAACTAGAGGGGAGTAGAGTATGTATGGCTTTGTAGACTTAGCAATCAAATTGTTGCGCTGAGCTGGGTCCCTTGTCCCACAAACAAAGAGGTCTCATACACCAATTTGGTGTCCAGCTTGGTCGTGACCTTAAAAATGGATATTATTATTATTTTTTATAAACATAGAAATATTATATGTTAAATGACAAATATGAATTATGAAATAATAACAATGAAATATGAAATGTTAACATTTGAATATGGAATATTAACATTTTAAAAAAAAACTTAATTTAATATATATATATATATATATAATAATTGAAAAAATTGAGATATTAATTCAAAAGTGATATTTGAAATAATATATTAATTTAAAACTTGAAATATTTAAGATAATGATGGAAAAATTTATTTGAAAAAAAAACAAAATAGATAAAACCATTTATGAAATTATTAAATTAATTAATATATATATATATATATATATATAATATATATATATATATATATATAAAAAATAGAAAGGCCAATTTGAAAATATGAAATGTTTTTATTCTTTAAAATAATAAGGATAAGTTAAATATAAAATTGAAATATTGGATTTTTAAAGAAACATAATATTTAAAAATTGACATAGAGAAAAATATTATGGAAATTTTAAAAAGACACATTAAATATTAATTGAAAAAAATAACATATTGTTTAAAAAATGATTTATTAAAATGAAATGTTTATTGAACAATTTACCTATTGAAAATGAAAGATTAGAAATTGATATGAAATATAAGTATGATATATTAGAAATTTAAACATTTCAATATACGGTGCTAATGACATTGTTAGTTTCTTTAATATAAATATGATATATTAGAAATTCAAACATTTCAATATACGGTGCTAATGACATTGTTAGTTTCTTTTTCGAAATGCAAAAACGAAGTGGTGCTAGAAAAAAGACATTACCTCTGTTCTATCGGAAGATGGCTCAATTTCATTAGTGTAGGTGGAGGAATAGAAGTGGAAACTAAAACGATTGAAGTGGTAGGAAATTATATTTGCAGAGCAGCATTCAGAACAACATATTTTTGCATGTTCCTTTGGTATGCTTTCTCATAGTCACCTTTGTAGCATTTGTGGGCCATTGACGATTTTTGGTAGAGTCAAATTTGGATGGTACGAATTGCAGAGATTTACTTTTGTTGTTCTGTGGGATAAAAAAGTGAATGAGCCTTCCAATGATTTTCTTTTGCAGTATGAATTGCAAAGAAAAAAAGTATTTTTGTATAGCTATATTGTATATAGAAATTTAGCTATAAGCGATGGAATGAGTTTAACAGGAAAAAAGGTTTAAGGGAAATTGTTAACATGATAGAAAAACAAAGCACATAGAATTGGGGAAAAACAGGGATGCATTTCATGGATTTATTTTTTCCAGCTAAATGGTCATATAAATTGTAAGTACTGATAGACACTGAGGAAGAATTGATTTAGTGAAAGGGCATATCTAGTAACAATGAAATTGTAGATAGTGGCAAATATTTCCTACTCATTGGACAAAGAAATTGACCCTGCCGATATAAACAAACCAGATTAGAAATTTTATATTTTTTATGGCTTTTGTTTATTATATAATTATTATATTTTTATTTATATCTTTGTTTCTTTAATAGCAACAGGAAACATAAAACTTTCTATTGCAACCAACCTCAACTTCAACAGTACAACCATGTAAATACAAGCACATTAACAACTATGTAAATACAACCACAATATCAAGAACAAAAATTATGTAAATACAATCTATGTAAATAGAAGCACATTAACAACTATGTAAATACAACCACATTATAAACAATAACAACTATGTAAATACATTCTCTTTGATCACACCCTGAGGTATTTACCGGCTATAAGCATTTGGGTTGGGTTGGGTTGGATAGGTGTTACACAAAAATATCGTCACCTTGATTATTTGCAGTCGGTATGGGTCTATCACCACCTATACCAGCCTCCTAAGCAAGTCTCAGACCTCAGCTCTTCAAAACAAGCTTTGGAAATGAGAGAAATACATCAAAAAAGCAATGTAACTCTGGTTCCGCACTTTCTCTCACTTTTGCCTACGGGCCCGCACCTTTTGTTCAGAGTATCTGCGTACTTATACGCTCTGTATGTAAAGGGGAGGGTGCGTACCCCTGTGAAAGTCAAAAGGAGCAATTTTTATCTTAAAAAACTCACCTTGGGTTAATTCTAGAGTTTTCTAGAAGCATTTGTTACGTGGATTGTTCACTCCAAGTGGTTCATGCATCCCAAAGAGAAGGAGCTAATCCTTGTTAGGAGGAGCTATCCCTTTGAAGGAGGATTCTATCCCTTTGAAGGAGGACCTAGTAACTGCCCTCCATTGCACTATAAATTGAGGCATTAGGTTAGTGGCTAGAGAGGTTAGAAGCTGAACTTTTGAGGGTAAATGCTAGTGAAATCAAGACTTCCTATTTGAGCTTAAGAGGAGAGATCACATACCTTTTTAGCTTCATTGGGGAGTGAGTGAAGCTTGTCAAAGTAGAGGAGACTTCTTGTTGGACCCTGGGAGGAGCTTGTACAGCGTCAAGGCGAAGGTTGTAAAGTTCTTCTTCTTTTGAATTAATACAATCAAGCTCATTTTTCTCAGCAAGTATCTCATGTTATTTGTTTCATGGACTCCTTGACTTTCATGTTAAATATGTTTTATAATACTGGTTATTCAGGTGCTATTTAATCGTTTGCCTTGTCTGTGTTTGCAGGTTTGCGACAAAGGAACTTACTTGGATCAAAGGAGCGAAGGCATCCCCAAACTTGCGTTGGACATGAGGTAGGCCTTAAACACATTTGTTTGCCATTATTTATAAAAGCACATTTAGAGAAAGATAGTGTCTGGTTGGTTTGCTTGTCATTAGGTCTTCTTTAGATTCTAGGAAGGTCTATCTTGTCCGCAAGATCGACTCATTCCGCGTGACAATAGGGTAATGTATTTTTTTAATTGATATGACTATATATAGGATTAAATCATAATGCAGAGAGTCCATGGATTTATTTTCAATATTTTTTAAATTTGGGTATTGTTGATATAGATTGTCATTGATGTCAATATGGAAATATTCTAGGAGCAAGAAGCCACGAGGAGAAACTAGAGCAAAGCCAAGACAGTCAAGTCATTAGAGAGACTATCGGAGGCGGAGAAATTCATCAAAAGAGGAGTTAACGCATCAGAGGAGTATTACAGAATATCAAAGAAGAACATATCGAAGGAAAATAAACAGAGCTATTGGAGTGGAAGATTGAGGAGGAGTAACGTTGGAGGAGCCATATTGGGAGTATCAGGAGTAATATATGCCAAAGAAAAACTAGCGAAAGAGCAAAAAGAGCAGAGGACATAGAGGAAGAACGGAATACATATATATGCGGAAGAGTACAAAGAGTGAAGGACATAGAGGAAGATCAGAATACATATATATTATGTAGATGTGATAATACACGGAACCGAATGCACCATCTACCTGCCCTATTTTTATATCGCATCCGCCTATCAGAACTCTCATATCGCAAGTTACAAAGGGTTATCACCCCCGAAAGCGTCGATTGCGATAAAGTATGCGAACCCACTACAACATTGCAATATGACTCAATACTATATCGCATCCACCATATCGCAAGTTCTTAAGGCCTTGCCGCATTGAAAGTGCCGATAGCGATATATGTTGTGGACCCGATGGTCCTATTATAACACACCCTAATGCTATATCACGTCTGCCATGTCGGAAGTTATCTATTGCAAGTTATAAAGGGATGGGGATATAAACTGCGATTGCGATTACACAGCAGACCCTATGTAGTTATAGACGTGGGCGTAATGCATTTGAAGTCCGGCCTTAAGCGTTCAGTCGGGTTTTTCCATGTATTCCTGTGTATTCCAATAAATGTATTACCTGGGGTTCTTAAGGCCAAATGCATAAATAAACACTTCTGATAGTTCAGTGGGCCTGAACGATTGCGATTGCAATTGTGACGTGGCATGTGGGGCCTCCCTGATTGGTACAATGTCTCCGTAAACAATAAAGTCCAGTGTATGAATATTATTATTGAAAAAAGGGCCTCTATGTTATAGTTTTAATATGAAACATTTTTTCTTTGTATTTCGGCCCTCTCTTCTGAATTAACGTGTCCTTGGAGTATTGGTGAACTCGAAGAGACAGAGGAGGCCGAAGGAAAAGTGAGCGGAGAGGAAGATAAAGCGACCGAAGGATCAAGCGAGCGCAGAGGAAGCTAAAGCGACCGAAGGATGGAAGCCGAAAGATCAAGTGAGCGTTGAGGAAGCCGAAGAGCTAGCGGAAAGAGGAAACCAATGATCAGAGGCATCAGGAGAATAAAAAAAAACAAAAACAAACAAACAAAACACAAAACACAAAAACAAACAAACAAAATAAAAACAAAACACAAAACACAAAAACAAACAAACAAACAAGGAAAGTGTGTGTGTGAATAGCCAGAGTTAGAGGAAGCCGAAGTTTAGGCAAAGGCGGAAGAAGCAGGGGAACCAAAGTTTAGGCAAAGGCGAAAGAAGCAGGAGAACAGAAGTGAATCATAAGCTCAGCAGGTTTGGGAGTAGAGAACTACAACAAAAACAGATTCTGATAGTTTACAATAAAGATTTGGAGCCCGTGGGGTTGGACCCCTAGAACTGAAAGGATTGGAATCCTTGGGAGTTGGTGCTCCTAAGTCCAAGATTGTTGCCTTGGAAAAACAGAGTTGGTGCTTTGGAGGTTGGACCCTCACAAAAGTCCAAGTTGGTGCTTGGCAACTAATTGCAACCATTTTTACATTGTATCTATTTTATTGCACAGATTATATTAATAAAAGCATTTATTCCAGCGATCTATTTTTGTGTTCCATATATAAATGATTTTGCTAGTAAAAAGAACAATTGAAAAGAAACATTGATTCACCCCCCCCATTAGTATTCCCAACAATTGGTATCAGATCGGGCTTCTTCATATTAGCCTAACAACTTGAAGAAGGATTCATAGTCATGATGAGAAATTAGGAAGCGTCAAGAAGACCTCCTCTATTCGACGGCACTAATTTTAGTTTCTGGAAAAAGAGAATGACCTATTACTTAATGTCCCTTGGACCTGAAGTTTGGCATTCGGTTTTAAATGAGTACCCAATTCCTTCCACTCTTCCAACAGATCAAGACGAGAGGAAAGCCTACGCTGCAAATGCAAAAGCATTAAACTCCATCACTAGTGGAATCATTGATTCTGAGTTTACAAAAGTCATGAATTGTAACTCTGCCAAAGAAATGTGGGATAAGCTAATTATCTTATACGATGGGGACTCAAAAGTCAAGAATGCAAAGCTTCAAACTCATAAAAGGCAATTTGAAAGTCTGAAAATGGATGATGAAGAAGATATTGCATCATACTTTCTCCAAGTAGCTGAAGTGGTCAACTCTCTTTAAGGATTGGACGAACACATTGGAAAAAGTACCATTGTTCAAAAGGTCTTAAGATCTCTCCCAGACAGATTTGACTCCAAAATAAGCACCATAGAAGAAATAAAGGATCTAGATACTCTCAAGATGGATGAACTCCATGGAATCCTCACTGCCTATGAGATGAGAAAAAGTGGCCCAAGCTCCAAAGATGCAACATTCAAGGCTTCAAAATCAAAAAAGGGGAAAGAAAGGAATGTCAGTAGTGATGACTCTGATGTGGAATCCGAATTGGCGCAATTTGTAAGAAAGTTGAAGAAAGGATCTAAGCTAAAAGGTAAATACCCTCTTATCTGTTTCAAATGTGGAAAAATAGGTCATTATGCTGCAAAATGTCCTCATAAGCATGATAGTGATGATGAAGAAAATTCTAAAAAAATGGTATACAAAAAGAAAGGGATCAATAAGAAGAACCTCTTCTCTAAGCAAGATGAGTCTATATCTTGAATCGAACTTAGTTAAGACCAAATTATGAAAAAACTCCTTATGAATTATGGAAAGGAAAACTTGCTTCAGTAAAGTACTTCAAGATTTTTGGAAGCAAGTGCTTCATAAAAATCAATGATGGCTCACCAGGAAAGTTTGATTCTCGAGTTGAGGAAGGGATCTTCTTTGGATACTCTACACAGAGCAAAGCCTACAAGTGCTAGAATAATCGACTGGGGAAAATAGTGGAAAGCATTGATGTAAAGACTGATGAAGACCTTCCAGAAAAAGAAATTGAAGAACACGAAGTTGATCCTCTCATTCAAGAAGAAGAACCTGAAAAAGAAGAAATAGATAAAAAAGAATCTGAGGAAAAAGAACCACCTCAAACCCCTTCAAAGATGAAGTTTCTCCAAGAATATCACCCAGAAGAGCAAACTATTGGCAATAGAGATCACTACAAGAAATAAGGACATTGGTGAAAGGCAAAAAATGTCACCATAAGCTCATTGGTGACGGTCAAAAGAGCATTAGTCACCAAAAACTGAACGTCACCAAAAGTGGTGTTGCCAAAAGTATAGATGTTGTGGTGACATTCAAAGTCCGTCACCAATAATGATTTATAATGACAGATAGCGACTATTACCATTTCATATGAGCAATGGTGACGGACCATAGTCACGGTCACCAAAAATTGAACGTCACCAAAGGTGGCGTCGCCAAAAGTATAAGTGTTATAGTGACATTCAAGGTCTGTCACGAATATTGATTATAATGACAGATAGTGACTGTCACCATTTCATATAAACTACAACGACTTATTGTGATGGATCTTTCATGTCCGTCACTATTGGTGCATATATATGGTGACGTTCAAAAGCCGCATTCCCAAAAGTATAGGTGGTGTGGTGACATTCAAGGTCTGTCATGAATAATGGCTATAATGACGGACAGTGACCGTCACCATTTCATATCAACAAAAACAATTTATTGTTACAGACCTTTCATGGTCATCACTATTGATGTGTATATATGGTGGTGTTTGTTGACCATCACCATTTCATATTTTGGTGAGGGTCGAAAAATGTCACCATAAGCTCATTGGTGATGGGAAAAAAAACTTGTCACAGAAAACTAATCGTCGTCATTTCATATGGATATAAGGGCACAATGGAATCGAACCACCAACCTCCTACCTATAAAGCAAGTGCTCTTCCATTGAGCTAGCACCCTTTAAAGTTTTAGACATTAAAAAATTAGGCCTTAAACTTTATAAAATTTTCAATTAGTTATAAGACTTTGTAAAGTCTTGGCAAATATTTTACTAAACAAGAAAAGTATATTTTTATGTTTGTATTATATTATTATAATATACTAAAGATGTAATTATAATTTATTAGCACAACCAACAACTTATTTATCTCTTATTAAAATCACAATTGCTAATTGGTGGCTTAGCTAATAACTTAAAAGATTAAAGATGATTAGCAATTGGTGGTCCAATTTATTTGATCACTAGAACAACTTCCAAACTTTAAGATACCAGATTAAAAAGGACTAACTACTATAGCAATTTCAGCCTCACTTCTTCACATCAAAATGTAATCCATTCTATATCTCTCCACAGAAGTTAGAATTCACTCTGGATTTCCCTTCATAATTCTTGTCCCCTTCAATCTCACATAATGTTACTTCCCTTTAAAGAAAAAGAAATGTGTTTTATATTACAATTAAAACACAAGACTAATACAAAAAAATATTGAATCTATGGACTAAGTGTTACCCATGATAGCTTGCTTGACCAATAAGAGCGAGAAGTGTCAAGGGCCTTAAGCTCCAACCTTGACTGAATTAATATCCATTCTAAAAGTTTACTTTGTTTGTATTATGTGATAATATCCACTAACTTCTTCGAAAGTTGATGCTAAATTCAGCTTCAAGGAGTTTCAATTAAAGGCTATGTCACACAATTCAAGTTCAGGAATGAATAGGTTCAATTCAAATTCAAATCTTCTGAAATGGTTTGGATGACGTTTTCCATTATATATTATAAAAAGTAATATATAGGTATATATTCGTATTATATTTATATAATATAATAAAGCTGTAATTATAATTGATTAACACAACCAACAACTTATTTTTCTCTTATTAAAATCATAATTTCCAGTTGGTGGCTTAGTTAATGACTTCAAATATTAAATACGATTAGCAAGATGTAATATTATATTCTGCCATCATAGCCTAACAAGCAGGGCAATTATTACTAGATCTTAAGGCAAAAGGAACAATTGTTCTTTCGTTGGAATCAATGCCAATGTTTTGGGTTAAAGAGACTATATCGTGATTTCTATCTAATGGAAAATTGCATGATGTGGGACTTACCATTCTATATAGCTCACAACCTTCATGTTTGTGTTCACCCTATACAAACATTTTGAAAAGCTTATTGTCAGCAGTGGGTCCTTCATCATGGAATAAGATTTTCCCATCATGATCCTTGTACTAAAAAAACCATGTCACTTGCAAAGTACATGCTATATATTGTTAGGAATAAACAAATATATAACATGCAGTTTGTTTAGTTTAGCTACTAAAAGACCGTTTTGTTATAGTTCTAAAAAAATATTATTGAATATCAAATTGTTGTGGTGTGCTCCCTTATGCCATTATGGTTCATGGTGCATTGTTGTGCTAGATTTCCCAATAAAAGGTTTCCAAACTAAATCTCTTGTAAGCACACCAGAAAATAGAATTATATGCATCGAAGCAACAAATAAAATTATTAAAAGAAACATAGTATTCTCCACAGAATATCAATACCAGATCTATTTTTCAGTGCCAAATCTACTGTTCTAGAACTTCAAATAAGCAACTATAGAGATCCAAATGAAAACAACTAAAAAAATAAGTGATAATTTTGATAAATTACCAGTAATAGGTGAGATCTTGGTGGGGAATCAAGCAGGAGAGTTATCACAATAAACCTTGACTGTAAGTGTAAAGTTATGACCAACATTGAGAGAGACCAACAAGGCAAAAAGAGTCATACAGACTTAGTGGAAACATTTTAAAAGCTTGTCTGGGTGATAATTTTGATAAATTACCAAGAATAGGTGAGATCCTGGTGGGGAATCTAACAGGAAAGTTATTACAATAAACCTTGACTCTAAATGTAAAGTTATGAACAACATTGACAGAGACCAAGAAGGAAAAAAGAGTCATACAACCCAAGTTAAAACGTTTTAAAGGCTTGTCCATTGTGGCCAGGGATTTTAGTTGATCTGGAAAGTAATGTCATAGATGATATACTTCAACGTGGCTCAACCTAGTCAGTACTACAACATTTTCTCTCATAAAATTATGTCCCAAACAACTCTAAAACATAATATTACATAACAGCCTCAAATATTTATTATCAAGATGACATAACATCTTGATTTTATTTTTTTTAAATCCCCAAAAGTTTTACCTTGAGTTATTGGTTTTTTTTAAATTCCATTGGTTTAAAAAAATTGTAGATAATTTTTATGATCAAAGTTCTCAATAAAACAAAATGAATAAACTTTCAACAAGGTTTCAATTAAAATTTGGAGAAAATTTCTGAATGGAAAGTTGAATTTATCGATTTAAGAATTTAACTCACCCATGTCTCTCAGAACCATGTTATAATTAAATTTTTAACAAGTGCAATTCAAATTTATTAAGCCAATAGGACTTTTTATAAGAGATGTATAATTCCTTTTGTACCCAATATGGAGTTGACACAACATTTAAAAAGATTTTAAGAATAAAAAGATATTTCAATATCCATTTATATATATATACTATATATATATATATGTATATAGATAGCATTTGAAAGTCTTAAAAAAATCTTATTTACATTCGTATATGAGAATTATGTGCAAGTATATCAATGGTTAACATGAAGTTGACATGCAACAAAGCTCTATTATATGAAGACAATGTAATAGGAAGTGGTGGAGCACACAAGGTGTATTGTGTCACGTTGCAAAACAATGAAACTATAGCAGTAAAGTGAACATGGAAAATGAACATCAACATAAATATGCAAAATGGATTAGACATATTGATAAAGGCATAAGTGGACATTTTGGGGACAATTTGGCATAAAATTATAGTGAAACTTTATTGTTATTTGTCAAATTGTAATTCAAATCTATTGGTCTATGAATGCATGCCAAACGGAAACTTATTTGATGTTTTACATGAAAATAATGAGAAGACATTAAAGAGAAGTGGCATGGACTTGGATTGGCCAACACAGTATAAGATTGCATTGGGAGCAACTCATGAATTAAAATACCTTCATCATGATTGCTTGCCTGTAATTAGTCACAGGGATGTAAAATCTACCAATATTTTGTTGGATAAATTTTGAGCTAATTTTGGGATTGCCAAAATTGTTCAAACTTGTAGAGGAAAGGATTCTACAGTAGCTTTTACAAGCACCCATGACTACATTGCTCCTGGTATGTTCAACTTAGTACTTTTCTCCCCTAGTTTGCACCTTTGAAAGCAGCGAACATTTGGTAAACAAGGAAGAGGCTTTCTTGTGCAAACTTGAGCTAGGAGTTAGGGGCTACATCCTAAAGAATAGGAGGCCCTCTGCACTAGAGAATGGGAGGTATGTGCGCAAAGAATTCGGGCCAGGAAGTAGAAACCTATGTGTAAAGAATTCGGTCCAGCTTGTGGAGATCAACACAAGGAAATAGGGCCAGGCATGCTGCAAGGAATAGGAGTTGGATCAAGTGTGTTTGCAGGGTGAGTCCAGCTAGTACAGCGTGAGAACTAGATTGTTATCAGTGTGATAAATTGCCCTATAAGAGAATAGATTGTTCAAAATCTGTCAATAAAATACTACAGAAAAGAAAGATGGGGTTTTCCCAATTGGGTTTCCTAAGAAAAATTGCGTAATCTGTGTGACTGTGTTCTTTATTTGTGTGTGTTTATTCCACTATTGAATTGTTAAGAGATTATGCATCTTGGTGGAAGTAAACTAGTTTCAGTTTTTAGTTATTCATCTAGTAGTTGCAGAGTTTCATGGAAATTTAACGCTTCATCTTGTCCTTATCACTCTAAAATTATTTGGCTCGACCCCTTGCACAAATATGAAAAGCTTATTCTTAATCAAAATTAACACCATCTTGAGTTTCTAGTGAAAAAACCTTCATTTAACTTTAATCATCCTCATGCCTAATGTGAATGTCATGCTGACAATCGATGATTACCTTAAAGCTTGACTGAGACCAGAATCAGATTCCTTAATTGTACACTTGAAATTCGGTTAATTTATTATCAATGGGTGTAGAGGCACTTCTAAACCCAAAATGGTATAATTCTAAATATTTTTGTGTTCAAGTCAATTTTCAAATATGTTTATTCTAGTTTTGTTGATAACATATGAATCCTCTATGGCTACCCTTTGATATTAATTTCTCCAACGATATGACAACTCAATATTTAAAAGTATTAAAACTTCCAATGAGCCTCATTCCATATAAATAGTAGATAATACATACAAATAAATACAAATTGAAATCGTTTCAGTCATGTATGTTCCTTGCTAAAAAAGGTAAGCACTGAGAATTAGCTAAGAGCCTTATTGCATAACAACTTTGAGTAGTTACTCAATGTTTGTATAAATGAAATAAGTTGTTTGTTATCTTTCAATTCAAAGTAAAATGAAGTTGTTTGTTATAGAAAAGCATGTATATTGTTACTTGAGAGAAAATATGGAGAGAATACAATAAAGATGATGAAAAATACTCTCTTCATGAGCACTTCAATGACTCCTATAATTTACTATAACAAAAATGAGAAAAATTAATTTAACTTTGACAGACAATCCAACAAACAATAAATTGCAACATTCCACATCGGTAAATCAGGGAAAACTACAGAGACTACATAGTGATTAGGCATGACATTACCAGTACATAAGGTTTTTCTATGGCTAGAAGGTCACTACAAGTCATTGCACTAGCTCGTGCAATAACAAGGTCTCCTGTTGCATAAGCCAAGTCCATGTTATTCAGGAACCTGAGAGTCATTGAAGAATATTTCAATGACACTTCCCAGACATGTGACAAATTATTTCACATGGAAATATCTATGATAGGACACAACATAACCTCTATAATGCAAGTCATTTAAATTTACTTCAAACATAGTAAACCTTCAAATCTATCCAACACCAATTGTTGATAGGAAGCCAGAGACGTTTGATACCACTATATTATTCAAATGACTATAACTCTTCAATTGTAATAAATTGAGGTCAACATAACTAAGCAAATTTAAAATTAAAATGACCATGTTAATCTTAGACATATCTAGACCAGAGAGAGATATCTCTATTAAATTTTCCCCGGATATATCACCTGTAGACAAAAAAAATAGAGATGGTTAAATTTAAAATTTTCTCAGTTACCTTAACTCTGGATCTATCAAGCACCAAGATTTTATATCAAGATCCCGAGTTAAGATGGATCTAGCCTAGGATGATATATTATAACCATCTAGGCTGGCTAGATGGATCTATATTTATTTAGATGGATAGAGATTAAAAAAAAACATGTTTTTAGTCATTAACATTACATTACAAATATAGAGAGGTTTGATAGAGAGACAAAGAGGGAGGAAGGGAGATAGATAAATATAGAGAGAGTGTGTGTGTATGTGTTTAGGAGGTGAAATGGAGAGACTAAGGAGAGATGGAGGGAGATATAGATTTGATCCCTCTAAGGATGTTAACTCTTAATCTACCAGATCAAACATCGAGTGCCTCTCGACACAATGATAACAACCTCTTCTATTGGATGAAATCAAGCTATTCTTTATTTGCACTTCCAGCATAGATCTGCACTTCTCGATACTTACATTCAATTCATTTCACAACTAGAGAAGATAATCTAGTTCCACTCTATTCCAAACTTGTCTAAGATCAACCCACTCTCAAATTTTGTGCTTTAGGTTGGGAAATCACTTTTTATCTGTTATTATCAAATACATTCTAACATGAAGTCCAACTTGAGCTATTCCAAATTTGTTCAGAAAATCACTTTTTATCAATTACTATCAAATAAATTATAACTCAACTTGGGCCATTTCAAACTTATTTAAGATCAGCCAAATAGATTATAGTTCAAAATTCACGTTCAGCTAATTCAAACTTGTTTAATATCAACCCACTTTCATATTTTGTAGTTGAGACCAGGGTATCACTTTTTATCAGTTACGTAAATAAATCAAACACAGACCAAGATTTTGTATTGGTAGTTGTAGTTAGAAAATTACTTTTAATGTAGCTCAAAGTTAGATTGCTCTATTCCAGACTCACATAATTCAATTTGAGATCTTCCAAAAAGATCAATCCACTCCGAAATTTTATCAGTTCTACCATATTGTAATTCAAGCGTAGATTTGACTTTTTATTTGACGACTTGAGTCTACTCAAGGAAATATCTACCACCTTTCATCCCCTTTGGCACTGCTGTTGTGCAAGTATCAGTCTTGGAATGGTTCTATTGCAACATATAATAATACTGGTCATAACGGACTTCTCCAAGCTAGACAATTTACAGCGGAAGCCCTGTGAGCCTGTGTACTATTTTCCATCACAGTTTTTTATCTTGAAATTGCTCTTGCTATTATATTACTTAGTTACTATTCAGTAATATTAGATATGTATCTTGGAGTATCACTATGGCGTTTAAGCAAATGTAACACGAATGTGTAACTAATGGAATCAACTGCATTACGCTTTTGGGTCTCATTCTGGACATCAGTATAGCATTTTTTCATTATACCTGGATTGAACGCTTCTGCTGGAGAAGGGAAATCCTTTTCAGTCATTGGAGCTGGAGTATATGAATTTATATCTTTAGGCGAGATACTTGACTTGCAACAACCATGGATCTTGAAACATAAGTATTTATTATACTCTGAAACATAAGCATTAACTATCTTTTCAACATCCTCTTTTAGTATGACTTTGCATTAAAATTAGGCAATTTACTAAGCTATTTGATCATTTCTCTGTAATTGAATTCTGCATTTGCCACAATAATATCCTTTTAATCTGACATGGCCATAAGCTATCCTGAAAACTGTGAACACCTGCCTCAAGAATCTTAGGCAGTTATTACCAATCCATAACAAGACGCACGCATATATATGTTGTGGGGGATCCACTGTGTGCAAATCGAGATCAAGGAACGGAGTAGCTCGATAGACCCTATGGACATCGGGGAACAGAGTTAAAAATTTTAATTTACAAGAGAAATTTAAAGTTTTTCCTCAATTTCTCTTCATTTGCCCATTTTGCATGTCTTTTTGTATCCATATTTATGCAGTGCTAGATAAGTAGTCAAACTGATACTATTAAAGGAATTTGATTTTTAAAGGTCAGTTTGCATTTGTATCCGGAGGAAACGGTTCAGTTCTATAGATTTGAAAACTGGAACAATTTTCTTGAATATTGTTACCCATAGTACGAGGGCAAAACTATGTTTGGGGGGCGGGAGGCGGTGGAGCGCATATGTTGAAATTTTATTTCTACAAGGATTTACTCTTAGAACTTTTGACTGAGCATTCAACTGTGGTTTTGGCTGTCAGCACTGCACCTGAGCATTCTGCCTTCTCTGTTTGTCCGATTGAAGACCATTCCTCTGCCTGACTACTGCTCTGCCCAGTTCTGTCGCAGCTCTGAGAAACATTCACAGTTCACTGACCCTTGCAGAAATGCATCCTGCAGGGAATACCACAACATTCCACAAAGTCATTTTGGTAAACTCGCACGCTTCTCCTTGTCTACAATCTCAAGGAATTTGCTGCTATTCTCGCTGGTGAGAGCAAGGTTGTGTTATGCTCTTCTTGTTGAATTTGAAAGGACAATAGCTACAGAGGTATTGAGAAGGAGGTGCATGGCAGTGCTCATATAGCTCTGTGCACTCTGCCATTTGCACTTTGTAGATAGCGGCATAGAAGCTCATCCATCCATCTAAAAGAGAAACAAAGGTTGTATTGATAGTGTGCGCATTCTTGAGGTGTTTTATGAAAAAGGGAAGCCAACCCACGAGGCAAGCGACTGGTAGAATCCTTGCTTTTGTTTCGCATAGCTCTGTGCGCTCAGCCATTTGCACTTTGTATGTAGTGGCAAAGAAGGTCATCCGTCATGTAAAAGAGAATCAAAGATTGTAGTGATTGTATGCATATTGCTGAGGTGTTTGCTGTGCTGAAAATGTAGCAAGTGAAGGTCTTCTGGCAGCTCTACTCAAAATTCCAAAGAAACTTTTTTCAATACAACACAATAATACACAAAACAATTGGTGCTTTTGTTCAATCAACCGGGTCAAATGCAACTGCTTGTGCTGTTCCTCAAATTGGTGGTGCTTTCATTCGGTCCACTGGATATGGATCCCAAACTGGCATGGGATCTTAAACAACGGGGTTTCGATCTGGACGTGCTACTAGTAATGGTGTTGATTCGGAATCTACTGCTCTTGGTAGATTAACGAGGACTGGGGTTGGTTCACGGTTAACAGGATAAAGATCAAGCGAGTTGGAGAACAGGGTAGGTTTTCGGGAAGAGCTCGATTGGGTGGGTTAGTTGGCGTGTCCTGCGGCTTCGCCTGCCTCTTTATTTCTACCTAAAATAGCTCCCTGAACAGACAAATAGGAAGAACCCAACGACGTCTACGAAATGCTCCATCAATGCAGTTCAAAGCCAACGTGATGCTCCTTGGTCAAATGAATGGCCGCAATATTGGCGAATACCACATCTAATCCAATAATCACATGAAAACCAAAAACACGAAAGTTAGTTGCTGAGGAAGGAAAAGAACCATGAAGACCGAGCGAGATAGTGAAAGGTGCTCCCTCCATTCCCTGCAAGCGGTCCGAATGTTTTGGACATAGATCATTTCTACTCTGAAATTTCAGATATTTTATTGCTCCAGGCCATAGCGTCCCCTATCAATTACTTCTCTGGGCCGCAGGATGCTTTTTCTGGCAAGAGTCCTATCAGAATAAATCCTCCTTCATGGAGACGAAGTAGGGGGGCTCTCTACCCCACCCGTAACCACATCGATGACGGGACAGAAGGTGGTTCTTATGGGATAGCTGGATGGATGGAAGCGACAGCCTCAGACGCAAGCACTCTGGCCACGTCCGGTTCGATTGGATCTGGGACAGAGGCCTAGAACCTTCATTTACTTAGCAGTCGGGCCCTCAAGCCTACAGGTCCCCGCTAAGTGGCACTTCTATTTCATCGTGGGTTTGTAGAATAAGAGGAATGTGCCCAGATTGGGAAATATCTGTATTTGGAAACAGAGCATTAGTAAACTGGATGCAGATCCAAACTGCAGATTAGGAATGAGACCGTTTTGTGTATGCCAAACAAACCCCAGGAGAAACCTGAGTTTAAAGGAAAGAGGGTTTGGTGTTTCAGTTATTCAGAAGCATAGTAGTATGACTGGGTTTTCAGCGAAGAGCATAGTAAACGGGATAAAAAATGGAGCATTTTCCAGGATAGAAAGAACATTAAAAAAATGCAATTTTAATTATACAGTATAGAAGAGCGAGTTTAATGGTTAAGTAAGAGTATAATGGCTTTAAAATTTAAGGAAAAATTCTGAATGAAATCTTGAATGAAAAAATCAAATTAGCAATTAATTACGGGCGAAATGTATAGTAAAGGGGATAAAAATGGAGCATGTTTAACTAAGAAAGAACGTAATCTTCATTTTTCTTAATTGTACAATATAGAAGTAAAAGTGTAATAGTTAAGTAAGAGTATAATGGTTTTAAAATTTAAGAAAAAATATTGAATAAAATTTTTAGGGTTTAGAGGCATTTGTATATTGGTGGGTTTAAATTTGATTTGTGTTTAATTTTCAATTTTTTCCACATTATATCTAAAATGTCAGTGTCTTAAAAAGAGCATTAGATGTCATTAGAGATTGACATTTTTATGAGTGTGCATACTAAGTCTAAATGAGATGAGATAATTGATACTTGTAATTATGATCTTATTTGGATTGAGAATATTACAACCTACAAGTAAAATGTCTTTAAAAATATAATTTGATAGCATAACATTAATTTCTTGAAAAATTATTCCATTTAAAAAAAATGGCATCCACATTAGTGCTCAAATGCGATAGTTATGTATCTTGAAAATTTATGATACAAAGATTAAAGATGAATTTCTATAAATGCTATAAGAAATCAAGTTGAATATAGTGAAATATACTTAAATCAACCACGAGAAACAAAATTAGAGGGAAAAAACAATAAGAAAGGACTTTAAACGAAAAAAGTTATGCTCATTTCAAAATACCAGCGCTAAGGGGTGGGGTTAGGGGAGGTGGGGTGAGGCGCAAGTGGGTGGAGAGTGAGGGTGCGGGCTGGTGGAAGGCGGCACGAGAAGGGGGTGTTTGGGAGTGTTCATAACATTAGTTTTTCAATGAAATTTGATTCCATCTTGCTTCACATGGGTTCATATGACAACCCAACAAATGGAAAAGGCTCATTCTAGTTAAGGGAATTGTACTATGGACTTGATCCATAAAAAAAAAATTGAAATGTAATTGTCCAATTTAAGAAGAAGCCTTGACCACTCTAAGGCTCATTCTAGTTAAGGGAATTCTATGAAATTGATCCATAATTGTTTTTTGAAATGTAATTGTCCCATTTGAGAAGAAGCCTTGACCACTCTACCTTAGAACTGCTTCTCATCTAGCTGTCATTCCTACTAAGGGAATTCCTAGCTTGTTGAAACTTGTGTTGATTCCTAGCTTGTTGAAACTTGCATTGCTTCCACCAGACATTATTAGTCTTTATGCAATGTAACTTAGATATTTTTGTACTTAATCATCCTCCTTATGAAATTACTTAATCTATCTAGGTTGCATGTCAGCTAATGAATAATGTAACATGTGCAATTATAGATTTTACATGTGTCCCATTTCCAAAGCTTATGAAGTCAATTGGAGCTAACGAGGAAAATCACATGGAATTTTTGAGAATTTGGGATATGACCAAGGATATATTGTGTATGCATGAAAAACATGTCCTCAATCTGATCATTGAGAAATAATTGGATCCAAAATGGATGGCAACTAGCTTGAAATTTGACATAGAAACATTGTTTTGAATGCTCACTTCAAATTCAGAAGATTTGTAGAAGCATTTATGTGGATTCATATTGTATCAAGCTTTGCATCTAGATCTTGTTATAGTCCATATTCATTGCCCTATGTTGCTTACTTATTTTGGTTCGCTAATATAATGGAAAACATTTATGGGATGTCAATTTTGGTTAGTGCATAGAAATTGGTTTACCTTGGGCATGTGGTATGCTAAGGGCTTCACTTATGGATGGATACTTATGGATGGATAAATAGTTTGGGGTACACATATAATGTGTCTAATCAAGATGAGGACACAAGCATACACATTGTGTGATAGATTCAAACACACTTCATGGATAGGGACATCATATGACACACCTCGATGAGGATTTCTAATAGTACACATCATGTAAAAGATGAAGATGGGCTCATGGCATTGAGTTTCCACTTAATCGGCCTATAGCATATGTCTTTGTGGGATACTAAATAATAAGCCTAATTTTTGTACACATTAATAAACACCTCCTAAAATACTTTCACTAAATTCCCCTTCTTAATACATCATTCTAACTCCTATTTTAGTAGATTAAAATAAAAATATGTTTACATAGTCAAGCATATAGCATATGTGCCAGAATAACCCCCAACATACATATGAATGATAACAAGTTATGGGGCATGCATGAAGCCCCTCAAAGAAACCTCGTAGAGAAACATTATATATAGCCCAAATAACGGGTAGCCACTCATCAATCAAGAAAACCAGACATGCAAGCCTGCATAAAGGAACCCTTAGAAACGTGTGCATTTGTCGAATTCCCAAATAACGGCAAACCATTTATCAATCTAGAAAACTAGGTGCGTAGGCCTAGATAAAAGAACCCTTAGAAAAGGGTGCATCTTTCAAATGCCCAAAAATAGGCATCAAACCATTACAAAACAAGTTGAAACCCCAACATATAACCATGAGGAAAATGGCACAAGGCCGCCATGGAATAACCCAAAGCAAATTTGATAAGAACCAAAACGATCACAAAGACCCAACCCTGGCCACCCCGATGCAAGCCAACAACTCGCACTAGCAGATAAGCAGAGAAAAAGGATCGCAGGGCCCATGGCATCACGAAATTGTTCACAACAATGAATACCATCCCTGATTTTCTCCATCATATTGTGCCCCAGCACAAGCTAACCAACATAATAACCCATTAAGGAGAAAATGTCATCGACAATGGCATCGAAAGACACGAATGCATTCGTCAGTGCCCCCTTGTTATGTATAGCTCTCGCCAAAGAAGATGAGTTTAATCTACTCTTCCTCAGCCAAAACCGACTGTCATTGTCCTCGCCAATCGCTAAAACAAACCTCGCAAACTTTGGAATCTTCACCACGACCAAACCTATTATTAATAAAACAAGAAACTTATGCCATGTTCTAAGGTTTCAACTGTAGTCTGCAGATGATCAGTTTCAACAACTTCTCCAACTGTTTGAGGAGTACCTCTTATTTAGGGAATAAATTTATTCCCAAACAAACTAATGAGAAGCAAAATTGCATAAACCACAACCTTTCATTCATATGCCTCACACAGAATCAGCTTCTATAGGGCATGCACAAAGATCCCTAACCCAAATTTGTTACTCAGTTTGGCTCTTATTTTTCAATATAATTAACTTAACTTTGGTTAGTTGGTATCAGAGGATCTACACGCTTGAAATATTGGCTATGAACACTCTCAATACACTGCAATATTTTCACCCCCATGAACCACTAGCTACATATCATTATGTCCAACATAGAATAGGGACTGCAAGAAGACTAAAAAGTGAAGGGTGCATACCTTGCCACCTAGCGCAGTACTCCAAATGCTAATAACATGCAAGGTATCAAGAGAATGAAGTAGTTCACTCTGTTGGGTTGTGTTATATTCTTTCCACATAGTTAACAAGGGGTTTGAGGGGTACTCGTAACCCCACTTTATGGGGTCCAGGGTAGCGGCCCGGAAAATTTTGGTTTTGGACCCTATGTTAGGTTGGTCGGACCCACCTATGGTTTTGTGCATGATTTTCGCACATGTTGTTTGGACGCGATGGTTTTCGGTCCATGGTTTTGGACGTGATGGTTTTTCGGTCCATGGTATTGGATGCTTCAGCATGTATAAATATGTATTGTAACATTGAAAGCAACATAATGAAAAATCAAGCTGGTAGTCTCGGTTTTGGGATTCAGTGGGAAATCTCTGTGTATATGTGTTTTATGTGTTATGCTCTCGCATTTTTATTTTTCCTCTGATTTAGAATTCGTATGCAG
>APFE031760392.1:0-10375 GCA_000404065.3 Pinus taeda
AAGTGCTGGTCGAACCGCTGAGCATCCTCGACCAGAGAGAAGTGCAGCTGTGGAAACGAGTTATTACCCAAGTTAAGGAACAATGGCGACATTTTGGTTCTGAGGAGGCTACTTGGGAAGACCAGGAATTGATGAAGAAAACATATCCAGACCTATTCATGACTGTAAAACACCGGGATGGTGTCCAATCTCAGGGGGAGGAGATGTAATGACCAAACAGTTATATAGGTAAATTTCTAATTTACCGTGCTAGGTAAATATGAAAAACGGGATTATTACTTTATTAATATTGAAATGTTATTTATTCGAAATTATGAATTAAAGTAATATGGAAGTGACTTTGTAAAAAAAAAGTTATTTTACTTCTTCTTGATTTTTAAAGAAACGGTTGCCAGTAAAAGGGGCAACCCTAACCACCTTCCCTACCATAGAAATGGAAAAGAGGAAAGGGAGGCCTGGGCTGTTGAAGAACAGACATGAGGAAAGCAAGGAAGAGGGAAAAAGGGTACTATGTCTGGTGAAGATCAGATGGTACCAGCACGGTTGTGCATTTAATTGCACTGTTGTTAGCGTGCATCATCTTGCAGAAGGCAGTGGCCTGCAAGCGAGCTTGGGGGAGAGAGTCAAGTCGAAACGACTGATCTCGTGGCTGGGAGGATAACAAGCTCTGCAGAGATTTCTGCAGGTTGAAAAAGCAGAGAAATAAATCAGGCACGGTACAGGTAAGTTACATATGGTTATGGTTACAGTACATAATGTAGAAATTGTTCTTTCAGGTAAAGACTTTTTGCTTATCTGTAATGTAAGACCTTTTTTTTGTTATCTGATAATAGGATTATCTTATAGAAGTGTAGAAATTATTGTCTAAAATAACTGGAAAGATTGAGATAAAACGAAAGGAAAATAAAGTAGGATAAACAGAATAGTTTATCTATTCATTTCCTGTAAACAAATTAAAACTGTTAAATTAACTTTCCAGGTGAACTGTTCCGTAAATGAGTATCCAGACTCAGAAAAAATTAATACTTGGAATTCCTAGTGATTAAGAAATAGAAAGAAGAAGTACATTATACAGTCCATTACAATATGAACATAATTTAAATGCCATATACTATTCTGTTAATCAAGCCGGACAGTAAACAGAAAAATAAGCGAAATGCAGAATCAAGTAGTATTAAGCAAATAACATTCTACTCATAAAAGAAAAAGCTAGTTACCAGGGACGGAACCAGGAGGGTTTGATCCCCTGGAATTTCACTCCTCGGCATTCCTACCGTGAGGATACTCAAGGCCAGCTCAGGCTCATCTCCGAAGGAGATAATGGAGTCGGCCGAAAACACATATATTGTAGCAAGAGCATAACGAGGAAATAAATAACTAGATACATGCAAGTATTCTGTAACGTGCCATATACAGTGAGTTTGCTTGAACTCTGTCATAAACCACATTGACAGGAGATTATAAACAAATAAAACATAGGTCGAGGATTTAGAAAACGACATTATCATTAGTATATGTAAAACGGCAGTCATTGAAAGCAATTCTGTGGGGCGTGTTCCACCCCAATAGATAGGAAAACTTTCCTCGCCACCGGATATGTATACATCCGCAGGGACTGTGCGTTCAATTAACCAACAGAGGAATATATATTTATATATTTCGAAACTGAAATAAGGCATGCCGTTAACCTATTAAACAAAAACCCTCATGAACAAATCTTGTAATCGAAACAAGTAAACGCAAGGCAAACACTGTCCAAATGTGCAGAGAAATCAGGACCATAACATTAATATTCAACTGCGTCATGATGGTGTGGAATCATACATAAATAAAACAGTTAAAAGACACAGTATAAACCCTGATGAATCCTGCAGAACTGAAATTCGAGCACCCCGAGTCATTATTCGCTCTTCGGGTGGTATCGAACAGGCTACACTAATACAAATGTTTGATTTAATAACAAAATTATCCACGGCCACCCGAGAAAGCTCGAGTCGACTCAGACTCTAAACCCCAGCTCAAAACTTAATGAAATAGAGCTACCCAGGACAGACCCTAGTATTATGAAACCCTCTAAAACCAGAGAATCTCGCCGTGGTGTCACAATTCGAGCAGGTCTCATAAAAGTTTGGAGGATACCCCTGACAGAAAGAAGAGTAATTTCAGACCTAGTTCAAAATAATGAAATACATAACTCAATGGTTGAAGTAACTTACCCGGAAATGCGAGGAAAACCGAAGTTCTGTAACCTCCATTGCCGAACCCTTGCCTCCAGTAACCTGACAAAATCACCACGCATGGCTGAGCAAACAAAAGCATAATGAGTAAATTAGCAGTAGTAAAACTGTGATTCTGTACAGAGGAAAATGTCACGTTTACCTGAGGAAAAGCTCGTCATGTCGCCGTTGAAAAAATGGACATCACAGAGATCTGGAAAGAGCGCGAACATCATAACCCGGAGGTAGCTGCATCAACATCGTCCTCGGCGGAAATGAATCAGGCTAGCCGAGGATAAGATTGCACCGACTTACAGTTGAATAGGGACGGTATTCCTCAGCCAGAACTAACCAGCGGCGGCAGAAGTTGCCCCACAACAAAAATGCAAATGCCGTGAAACCCTAACCCTCCCGTTTTGTTTCAAAAGCTATAATCCAGAACCGTCGATCTGTAAGGAGAAATCCTGAGCGTGCATTCTGGATGGATCCCGAGGGGTTCAGGGTTTATTAAAAACCATTAATATCCTCCAGCTACCGGTTGCACACTCCAACGACCGTATCAGTGGAGTAGCGCGGAGCGGCCAGCTGTTCTGTCGGAACAGTAAATGTAATACCATTCAAAGCCAGCTAAACCAACAGTTGTATATTTGGCATTAAACGCTACTCCAGATGGTAGCGGAGGAGTAGGGTGACATGTCATATGTGTCCACCGTATACATAGGTCAATCACCAATCCGTGAAAAAAGGATATGACTATTTTATGTATTAGTTGTAACATTTATTTAGTACGGAGATTATGATAGTTGGATTAATTGTGAAGTTCATTAATAAGCAATTATATATATATATATATATATATATAAAACAAAAATTTATAAGATCTGTGACATTTATTCTTAGTATCATTATCTACTTTATTTAAAATAATGATTTATAAATTTAATATTTCGATTATAAGGAAACAAATGTTATCACAAAATATAAATTTTTTAAACTTATGAAATCTATTATGAAAAAGTATATCTTAAATGTGTGCGAAAAATTTAATATTAAAAAGTCAATGTGATATGAAGATATATATATATATATTATATATATAATATATATATATATATATATATATAATATATAAATATATATATATATAATATGCGTGTGTGAATTGATATTGTTTCGAAAACTTAGTTACATATTGAGTGACATAAAGTTAAACTTGTTAACATATGGTCAAATTATTTTGTTTTATTGTGTGTCATTTTATCCCAAGCTCAAAATTAATCATTGCATTATTAGTTCATGTTAGTTCTAATAAATGCAAAACACATTTATCTCTATGGAGTGGATACCCTCCTCACTTGAGAGGATCTTTACATACCCTTTTAACTTGAGAGGATGTTTACTTTTCAAACATTTTGGTGAAAATCCACATATGATTATAAATATAGCATCTATTAAGTTTTGAATGATTGAAATTTCATTGTTTCTTTTTCCTAAGATTATCTAACTCAACACTATTGACCCCCAAAAAATTGGTAGGTTAATTATTGTAGCCACACCACTTAATTATACATTCACTTTTTGCTTCGTTGTACCAAATTTCCATCTAATATGTTTTTCCAATTAAGTGTTGATGTGGGTTTTATGACTTTTGTCAACAAAGTAGAAGTGACCCAGACCGGGGCTCTTTAAATAGCCCAATATGTTTGGTGTGGTCACTCTCGATGGGTTTTAAGGCTCTGTTAGCCTTTGGATCCTTCCTCTAACAAAGAAGAGAACCATGGGAAAAACCTAGAAAACTAGCTAATGGGATATGTATAATAAAACCTAAGCTATTTTTAATATACCTAAAAGTATGGGTTAATAAATAATAAAATACAATCTACAAGCTACCTAATATAATGTATGTAGTAAATCTAAACTACTAGTTACATATGTAAAGTTATCAGTTAAAGAAATACAATACATAAATCAAATTATCGATAAAGAAAGACAATGAATTTTTTGCAAATAATATTAGAACTATGATAGTAAAAAAATGAGAAGACCATAACTTAATGTAACTCACTAAAAAATTGTTATATTTAATGTTGATACCTAATCATTGGGATTGGTGAACATTTGTAAATAATGTAAATAGTGAATCATGGAATATGAAGAGACATTCGGAGGTGAAGACCAAGAGTCTCTCACTTTTGTATATAACCATGAGTAATCTTAATGAATAAACACAACTTGGATTGAGGAGTTACATCCTGACCTGGCATGGTATCAGAGCCAGCTCCATTTTTGGCTTCACATTCTGCCCTTGTAACTCCCTTTTGCCATTTCTATATTCTGCCATATTCTCCACTCCTATGCTCTTTGTCCTCTACATGTTTTATAATTTGGTTACATTCACATTTTTTTAACGCTCCCTCACCACTAACTTACTATGCATTTGGTATTTGTGCACCCACAAATGTTTTTTAATACTCCACATTGCTTGACATTGAAACCTCTATTGCATTTCGGTGACTATTTTTTCCCTCTACATATGTCATGGCCCCTCCACCATCCCGCATCCACAATCCCGCCTACTGTTTAAACAATGAAGAGCATGCATTAACTCATGGAATTTGTATGACAGACTTGTTTTTTCTTCAAGAGATGGTTAAAAGACACAAGAAGATTGGACATACTTATGGGGTAAGCACTTGAACATTCAGGTAACCTCGATGGTCTTGAAATGTGAATGAATTAGACACCAGGGAAAATTTCAAGAACCATCCTAAATTTATATGTATAATAAATGGGCGAATCCCCATCATATATAGGAAAAATGGAAGGAAATTTTATCAATAATATAATATGTAGATATAATTTTTTTTGCGAATCTCTCACCATATTATATTATCTTGTAAAATCAAGGCAAATATTTCACGGAATTATAAATTTTTTTAAGAAGTTGGCGAATCTCAATAAATAATAGATACTTTGTAAAGGGCTAACAAAACTCATAATGAGTATTTCTTTTAATGACTTCAAGCCTTGTTAAGCAATCCATAAAAAACAAAAAAAAATATATATATTCCTTGGTCAAAGCCCTAGCAATAGAAGGGTTTTAGGTTTCCATAATACTAGTAATAGAAGAATAAGGATGGGGTTTGTTTATTTGTTTTTTCATGTTGGTATATCATCTTGTTGCTATTATTTCTAAACAATGAACGAATTCAATAGTATTGGATAGGTAGAAACCAATTCACTTTAGCTTTGAAATACCTCATCTATTAATTTTATTCTTTCACATTTTTTATCTTCTAACAAATAATATAAAATAAAAAAAAAGTTTAGTATTAAACTTGTTTTTCATAAAATAATAAAGCCTTGAGTATTAAACTCATTTTTTATTTTCAACATATCATTCATGAATAACAAATTCGTCATGTGTTTGTTACATATTCTTGCTCCATGCCTTTATGTATTGCTTACGTAGTTTTCATTCTTGATCACTCTCTACCTCAAGTGAAGAAGAGTTAATTAGGAAAAAACATTCCATGTAATGGCACTCATGACAAACTAAAACATGAAAATACAGATGTTATCATGATTGGCAAAAGTAATGTTTGTTATGGGATACATGTAAATACAAACTCATCCTCTTATTTTTTCTTTTGCAAGGATCGTCTCCTTGGGGTCATATGTATTCCTCTCTCTCTAATCATTCTAAACATTTTATATTTTCCAACCAACACTAGATATCAATGTTGACTATGTAACTGGCTATTCAACCAAAAAAAAACAAAATCTATCATACATGCAATCCCTACTTATGTGTTGCTTTCCAATTAAATTTTAATGCATCGGACTATAATTCAAAAATTAAGCAAGAGAAAACCATTTTGTAAAGTGCACAAGGGATTAACTATTGCTTGTTTTATTTATACTAGGTGCATGGACCATCTATTTAAGCAATCATTGCATAATTCATGTCAACTGGAAATCCTTATGTCAGAGCTTTATTACATTGATGGTAAAATTTTGATCAATTGATCTTAGTTTTAAACAAAAAATCATATTTCCGTTCCTACTAAGGAAGTGGGGAGCACTTAATAAGGAAGGATGATAGATTCCCCATCTTTATATATCAATAGGTTTCTATCTCATTAAGTGTGAAACTTTTTAACAACTAACTTAATAATCACCATTGCAACTTCACCTTTCTTTTGTACTTCTTTCTTTCTAATTGCCCAAGGTGGCCATCGAATTCACAACAGGACTAATTTGTCACCACTTAAAAAGGTATTTCCATTATTTCCTAGTAATTCAAATGTGGTATGTATGACTAATGTGCAAGCATATAAAAATATATTTCAAATATATACAAGTCCAAGAGGTTAAATCAACTAGTTGTTTCCATTATCATTGAACATTTGGCTAGTTCTATGCCAATAGGTACCAAAATCAAATCTTCCTAGATGAAACACATTAATCAATGTTACAATTTTATTAGTTGTATCATCCAAAAATATGGCGGTGTCACTTGGATATGTTCATGTGAATTTCCTAAAAAAAAAATCAAATATATATCCAATTTCAAATTAAAAAAGACTTGTATACATTCACTATACATCATTGATGCCCTGATTCACTCTACTGTTTAACCCATTTTAATATTTCCTCTCACTGCCTAGTGTGCATGTAATATATATAGGATTAGAGGCTTGTGAATCTTACTACTATTGCATACAAGAAATTGTGCTTTGAGAATCTATTTCCTTGTGATATTGTGTTGAGTTGGTGGTCAAAATTATATGTATCAATTGTATGTAAATTTCTGAGTAATGAATATATTAGATTGAACTCTTTTGGAGCTTCAATGGTATGTTATTTTTTCACTATCATAAGATAACACCTACATCAGCATCTATATGATGTGTTTGACAAAATTTCTAGCTGAAATATTCATTGAAAAACTCTGAAATTTGTGGTCAATTGGGAAGTTTCTTGTTTGGAATTTTACACCTAGTTATAAGCAATCAAGTGCAGTCAAGACATTGATGATCAAAACAAGAGCATTTAATTATTGCATAAGTTTTGTATTTAAGGTAGTGAAAGCCAATCACTTTAGGGTACATGCACCTACTCTCAAAGGAGCAAATCTTCAGGGAACATCCACCTAACCACAAAGAAACTAAGAGGGTCAGCGCTATTAAAAATTCACACGACTTGATCATAACCAGAACAACTTTAGAAAGAAGACATGTCAATCACCAATGCAACAAAATAAGAACCTATATTAAGGCATAATTTCTTACACAAACAAGAGAATGCTAAATCTCTGGCGGAAAAACAATGAGAAACTACTTAGCCAACCTCTTCTCAAGAAGCACAGGATCACATGAAGCAACGAGCAGGGATCATCTCATCATAATCCAAAGAGCTCAATAATGCAGTGATACCCATGAGAAAACAACACCAACAATGAGCTATCCATGTAGATCAAGATAATCATAGTGTCACTTCATCATCAATGCAAATGTATGGTGCATGAAATCCATTGAAGAAAAGACATCAATATCATAAAATATACCCTTATTCTCAACAAGGCACCCCTAGCATTCATTCAACTAGGTATACAATGTCACTAAAAGCCTTTGTAAAACCATCAAGAAGAAACAGGTTTAAATTTTGAAGTATAACTGGAAAACAACTATGCCTCCCAATCAAAAAAAGTGCTTAAAAAATAGAGTCACGGGTATATATCATATTGCAAATTTTAACAAGACTTCTTTCCCTTCAACAAACATCATTTATATACAACATTTTACCTTTTTCTATGGGGTGGACTTTTGAGAAAAGTTTCATGGTTAGAATCCAAAATAAGTGTTCTCTTTCATGGTTCACCATTGGAACCTTGCATGATTCAAAGCAAGGGTTCCATCACCATTGAGATGTTATCATCAAAACCAACATAAAAACCTCTTGAATATCATATCCTCTACACATCACCATAACAAGTAAATACTCACGCTATAAAGCATAGAAAACCAGATTGCACAATATTATAAAATACCTCGTCAATAACAACAGATGGTAAAGAACTTCAAATGATCAGTCATATTTGACAATCGTAAACAACTTAATTTCCAAATAAATTTTTGTTCAATAGTCTTGAAGAACTAGAACCACCACAATCCAGCTGCACCAATGGTGCAAATCCTTAACAAATGTGGCAGTTTCTTTTTTAAAACATGGCATACTTGATCATGTTACTCATATAGGTTTCCATCTAGTTTACCAGTCTCCAAAGAGCAGCTCACTGGTGAGATGATGCCTACTACACTACAATATGCCAATATATTTTTATCCCCACAGCTAATATACAGGTTAGTGTACAAAACCTAGATCTTTGAAATACTCATGCTCCAGATCACTACGAGCAATGATGCATCTACTGGGCTCCAGGAACATCACTTTTTGGGAGGGAGCATGGTGGAACAGAAACAAAGAAACAAATAACAAAGTTGTCAGCATTAAGAAAAATTGTTACCAGACATCCTTTGATCATATTCCAAAGAACAAAGATAATGTTTCTCCTCACTGAGAGAAGATCAATTCCTGTTTGCTCAAGACCTGAAACCATAGTTTCCAAATCCTATTGAATGCAAAACAAGTGAAGAAAGTTTTCAATCATGCATCAATATCACCATGTCTCCTATTGTCCCTTAGGAAACCAATTTCCTGGTTGTGTATGCTTGTTACTTATATCTCTGTTCAATTCCTTATTTGAAGAGTATGAAGGAGTTGACCTTGAATTCTCAATATTTAGATGACTTGGAAAGTTTCAAAGTGGCTTGAGATGCTGAATATGAATGTGATGAGAAGAATATGTAAGGAAATTAAAGACAATATGTTGTGTTTAACAAGAAATATTCTGTGTAATCTAGAGGAAACATATGAAAAGAGGTTTTAAATATAGGAGTGTAGGTTTTAACCCTGTATAGAAATTACCTGCATACGAATTCTAAAACAAAGAAAAGAAACAATGTGAGAGCATAACACATAAAACACATATGCACAGAGATTTTCCCCTTGATCCCAAAACTGGGACTACCAGCTTGATTTTTCATTATGTTCCTTTTAATGTTACAATACATATTTATACACGTCGAAGCATCCAATACCATGGACCGAAAACCATCGCGTCCAAAACCATGGACCGAAAACCATAGGTAGGTTCGCCCAACCTAATATAGGGTCCACAAAAAAAAATTCCCGGGGCGTTGCCTCGGACCTCGTACAGGGGGGCTACCTGCCCCCCTCAAACCCCCCGAACAGGGGGGCTACTGCCCCCCCTGTGACCCCCCTCGCTGTGCAATCGATGCAACGAAAGGGGGGATCCGCCCCCCCTCTAACCCCTCGGTTCACTACGTAAGTTAGTCGTGGAAAGAGTATAACACAACCCAACAATCTCCCACTTGTTGTTTCTTTCCACAGGGGGCCACAGGAGAGCTTAGTCATTTTTCCAGCCCTGAAATGCCCATTGTTTCTCTACACCAAGAGAACTTCTCAGAGCTCACAGATTTTGTCAATGCATCTGCAGTATTCTTCACAGTGTCCACCTTTACCAGCAACACCTTTTTGTCTTCTATCATATCCCTCACAAAGTGATACTGAACATCAATGTGCTTTGTCATTGAATGATAAGCAGGGTTCTTTGCCAAGAAAATTGCACTTTGGCTATCACAGTCTATCCTTATAGCTCCCTGTACTAACCCCATACTTGAACACAATCTCTGCAACCAAACTGCTTCCTTGCTTGCATGAGTGGCTGCCATGTATTCTGCCTCTGTAGTTGATAGTGCCACTACAGATTGTTTCTTACTCATCCAACTGACTGCACCTCCAAATAGGTTAAACACATACCCACTTGTAGATCTTCTCTGATCCAGATCTCCAGCCCAGTCTGCATCAACAAAGCCACGGATATCCAACACTCTGTCCAATCCTGGTCTACCTTGGTAGCACAAACCATAATCACTAGTGCCACGCAAATACCTGAAAACCCGCTTCACTGTTGTCCAGTGCTCCTTCCCTGGTTTTGACATTAACCTGCTCAATACTCCCACTGCATGTGCAATGTCTGGTCTAGTACAGACCATGGCATACATCAAGCTACC
>APFE031760404.1:0-12976 GCA_000404065.3 Pinus taeda
TAAGCAAATCGTTCCAAATACTCCTCTAGGCTTTCATCCTCTTGTTGATTCATCCTAAAGATATCATCTTTAGAATCCATTGATCTACAATAAGGTTGATATTTCCTTAGAAATATTCTTCGCATGCCATCCCAATCAGTGATTGCATGCTCACCAAGTCCCATAAACCATTTTAGTGTTGATGCCTTTAATGTTGCTGGAAAGATTCTAAGCCTATGGGCATCATCTGTGTAACCATATGTTCGACATACAATGTCAAACTCAAACAAGAATGAATCTGGGTCTTCTGAAGCCATGCCATAAAATTTTGATAACATAGAAGGAGGTATGTTTTTCATTTTTATTTCCTCATCATTGTTGTCTTCAGGTTCGTGGATAGGAAATTTAAAAGTTGATTCTTCCTCCTCTCCTTGATCGTGTTGTTGTTCAGGAGTGGGTCTTCTTGCTGATCCTCCTCCTTCCTCAGCCATTTTTATAGATTCTTCTCATAGTTTGATTGTTTGTTCAGTGTCACTTGTCACAAAGAGTTTTTCTAGAGATTGTTGAGTTATTTTTCTACTTTCTCTCTTTGCAGAAGATTCAGGGAGATGCTTCTTCTGAGATTCGTGTGCCAATAAGATTTGTCTCTCAATAAGTGTAAGTCTTTGGCCTGATTTGTATTTATCCTCTAATCTTTGTATGATGGTTTCCTCAGCTGGTGTTGTGTGTTCAGTTTTTCCCACAGAGTCTGCTCCTGATGATAGGTTAGTTTTTGGATGGGGGGTTCTTGTGAATCTACCTCTACTATCTCTAGATCTAGGCATAAGCAAACATGATTTCTACAGTGACAGTAAAATCTATGTTGTGTTTTTGGTTTGTTTTTGTTGATTTAAATTTTTTTTTATATTTTGATGTTTTTTTTTTTTTTTCAAAATCCTCTAACTACGCCTCCCTGGCAACGGCGCCAAAATGTAGTGGCCAATCTAGGGTGCTAGATTAGACTAGATTTATTATCGACCTGGATAAGTAAACTTCGAGGCATGTACCTAAAATCTATAGACATTAAGGATTCCTAACTAAGTGTTTGTTTTGATAGGCGACAGTAATTCTTTACAGAAGGTTGAGGTATGTTTCCTCTCACTTTAACACCTAGATTACCTAGATTATCGAACTGTCCCAAAGATACAAAGTATAGCTAGACTGGTATTTTAGTCCCTTTACAAGGATGCTATGCACAAAACTCTGTCTAGCTAATACTGAAGCACTCATAAAAAAATCAAAAACACACTGAACTTTAAATACATAAACAAACAGAGTTTATGGAAATGCCTTAAAACATAACGCTGGATCAAATCTCTTACAAGACCTGATTCAATGATCTAACGATGATATATTTAAGCAAGCACCATAAATTCCATTTGTGAGAAATCATAATCAAATTGACAAAATCATTAGCATGGAAATAACATCAATAGTATGCGTTCTATGTAAATTCAAGAGCTATGAAAATGACATTAAACGACATGCGTTCAAAAGCAATGGAAACGTGTTCTATGTAAATTCAAAAGCAATGAAAACGAAAGGCACAGTATACCAATCCACGTAGGGCCCGTCCACGTTTCAATGGTACACTGGAATGAGCTCAATCAATCGACAATATTAACGCATAGTCAATGCTGGAGTGAAATCGTATTGTATTCAAACACCGAGAGTTGTAATCACATATATGAATTCGGTTCTTCAAAACAATACACAAGGGTAATCATAACTTGTTCCGAAAACAAAAACGATACAGAGTTTTTATCTGCCTTCCTATCTTGAATCGAATGCACATTCATTGAAGCAGTTGTTCCTGCTTTTACAGTGGAATGATTTGCGGTCATTCTAAGATGAACCGGTTTCCAAAAAGACAAAATGAAACCAGTTTAGAAACCATGGCGTTTACTGCCTTTGTGACCAAAAATTTGGGGTTTGACCCAGCGTTGACAGCGTAAATAGGAGCTTTTGATCTGCTGTAAAATGGATTTTTCTTCATGCTTGTACATTCAGGAGCTTGTCCTTATCCACTACTTTGGCTTGCCTGTCATGCCATGTGTCAGATGATAAACCATTTACAGGATGTGATGTCTTCCTGAGACCTTTTTGTTAAAAATCCCTAATTTCTAACATAAAAATTCATAAATTAACCTTAATGCAAACTAACAACTATAACGTTATTAACTAATCAATTTCAATGGATGTAAAGCGGTATATGGAGGGAAAATATAGGCAATTGATGATGTTATTAGAAGAAAAAGAGGGTAATGGAATGGTACCAACATGAAGAAATCTCTAAACTCAAAATCTATTTAGAATAAAAGAATATCATTATAGATACTCTGACATACCAACTTGCTGAAAGAGAAAAACACAATGAAAAACTAGAATGTGAAATTGTGGGTCTAAGAAAGGATATTGAGAAAACAAAAGCTCTCAATCTTTGATTGCTAAAGGATTAGAGAGAACCGCAAACAGAAATATGTGGTATAGCCTTGTATGTAGAAGGACAAGAAAACCAGTGGTACATCGACAATGGATGCTCAAAACACATGACAGGTGACAGAGAAAAACTACACTCATATAATGCCTTAGAAAAGGAAAAGAGCGTCTCATTTGGAAACGACACTCCTACTATCATAAAAGGTAAAGGCTCTGTTTTCTTGAAATAAAAAGTTAAAGTTGGAATTGTTATGTATGTTGATGGCTTAAAGCATAATCTGTTGAGTGTGAGTCAAATGTGTGATCAAGGAAATGAAGTAGTGTTTCGATCAAATGGATGTGTTGTTCGTGAGCTTGATACAGGAGAAACTGTGATTAAAGGGACAAGAAATCCAAACAACCTATACATACTCAAGGGAGGACAACAACAGTGCTATCTAAGCAAAAATGATGAAAACTGGCTACGACAGAGAAGATTGGGACATTTAAGCTTTTCTCAAATAAGAAAAGCATGCAGATTCCAGGTTGTTCGTGATCTTCCAAATATCAACATTCCTGAAAATACTATATGCAAATCATGTCAATCCGGTAGGCAAACTAGATCTCAATTCATCAAAAAGGAAGGGTAAACTAGTAAGCCTCTTGAACTTGTTCATACTGATTTATGTGGTCCATCAAGGAAAAGGTCACCTCATGGAGAAGAATACTTTATATTGTTCATTGATGATTTTTGTAGAATGTGTTGGATAGGTCTTCTAAAGCATAAATATGAGGCATTTGAAAAGTTCAAAGCCTTCAAAGATTTGGTTGAAAATGAGTCAGATCGCAAAATCAAATGCCTCAGATCTTATCGAGGAGGGAAATTTACCTCAGATGAATTCTTTGACTTTTGTAAACAACATGGAATAAAAAGGCAGTTCTCCACCACAAGGACTCCTCAACAAAATGGAGCGGTAGAAAGGATGAACAGAACTGTTCGACAAATGGCTCGTGCTATGCTAGATGAATCTAGAATTCCTGCAACCTTCTAGGGTGAAGCTACATTCACCGCCATCACTATTCTCAATCAAGAAAATGTTCAAGTAAACAACACTCAAACTCCACATGAAATTTGGTATGGTAAGACTCCTACTGTAAAATACTTCAAAGTTTTTGGAAGAAAATGTTACATCAGAAGGGCTGATGAAAAACTTGGTAAGTTTGAACCCAGAGCAGATGAAGGTATTCTTCTTGGCTACTCTTCCTGAAGTAAAGGATATAAATGTTACAATAAAAGACTTGGGTGTTGGGTGTGGAGCATGATTATTTAGAGGTCTTTGTTTTAGCCAGATGTATACCCCAAGAAGTTTGTACACCCCACCACGCGGGGGGGGTGCGAGGGTGACTTGTCCCCACCGCGGGGATTCGAGCGGGCCGATCCCCCCCCCCTCTAGGGGGTCCGTGGGTCAGTGGTCCCCGGCGGGGCTTTCGGGGGCAGCACCCCCAAAGCTAAAAATAGATGTAAAGTTGCCTTGTAAAAGTATAGTAATTTCTAGTCAATTTGGGTCGTTCATTAGGCGTATGATCTGACAATAGAACTTATGTTTAGTTTAGGGTTTTTTTTCCTTAGAAGGAAAACCCTCTCTTTGCATGAGGGCATTGTATTGAGGTTGTATAATAGATGTGTATTCTCCGAGTGAGAAACAGAGAGGTGAGACTGTGAGAGAAAATAGAGGATATTACAGCGGATTTGTTGTAAGTTGTGTCTCTTCATTTTGCTGGATAATAAAAAGGAAGGACTGGTTGTTCGGGGTGGACATAGCCCAAACTAGGTGAACCACGTATATTTTTGTCTCTCTAGTTTTAAGTGTTTTCTGTGTTTATATTTATGCAATATTATATGTGTTTCATTGCTCTGTAATATATAATTTTCTAACATTGGGAAAATTATTGAAAGTATTGATGTTGTGGTTGATGAAGAATGCAAGAATCCAAAACAGATAAAAACCAAAAATTATGACAATGAAGAAGATGAGGATCATTTCCCCACATCAAATCACACTAATTCTGAAGAAGAAACCAATGAAGCACCAGAAGAAGAGATAACGATAGAAGAAAAGACTATGTCCAAGTATGTTCAAAAAAATCATCCAGAAACTCAAACCTTAGGAGAAAAAGGGGCAGTTGTGCAGACTAGAAGAACCATTGCTGAAGCTTCAAGCTATCTAGCATTACTATCTTCCACTGAACCTCAAAATGTAAATGAAGCATGTAGAGATGAATGTTGGGTCAAGGCCATGAATGAAGAACTTGAGCAAATTTGAAAAGAATAATACTTGGGATTAGTTCCTAGACCTCATGATAAGAATATCATAGGAACTAAATGGATATTCAAAAACAAGCTGAACGAAAATGGAGAAGTTATTAGAAACAAGGCCAGACTTGTTTGTAAAGGATATGCTCAACAAGAAGGTATAGACTTGAAGCCATCAAAAATTTTCTTGCTCTTTCTAGTTTTCAAAAATTCAAAGTATACTAAATGGATGTAAAATCTGCCTTTCTTAATGGAGACTTAGAAGAAAAAGTCTATATTGAACAACCAGAAGGATTCATTCTTGGAAATGATGCAAAACTTGTATGCAAACTTAGGAAAGCTCTCTATGGTCTAAAATAGGCTCCAAGGGCATGGTATTACCATCTTGACAAATATCTCCACCAACAGGTTTTTTCAAAAGGGTCAGCAAATAGCAATCTATATACAAAGATGGACATTGATAAATTGCTAATAATTGTTGTGTATGTTGATGATATCATTTTTGGTAGCAATGAAGAATCCATGAGTCAGAATTTTGCTTCAGTAATGCAGCAAGAATTTGAAATGTCCTTACTTGGTGAGCTTACCTACTTTCTTGGTCTACAAATTCAACAAAATAAAGATGGTATTTTTCTCTCACAAACCAAATATCTCAAACAGATCCTGAGAAAGTATGGCATGGAATATTCTAAACCAGTATGTACTCTTATGGTAACAAGATGCAGTCTCAGCTCAAATGATGAATTTGTAGCATGCAGTGGGAATAGTTGGAAGATTCCAAGCAAATCCAAAGGAATCTCACCTTCAGGCAGTCAAAAGGATCTTCAAATATCTTCAAGGAACACAGAACTTTGCTTTATGGTATCCTAGAGATACTGATCTTACTCTTCATGCATATACAAATGCAGATTGGGCAAGAAGTGTTGATGACAGAAAAAGCACTAGTGGTGCTGCATTCTATATGGGTTCCAGGTTAGTGTCTTGGTTCAGCAAGAAACAAATCTCAATTGCATTATCTACAACTAAAGCAGAATACGTGGCTACTACATCTTGCTGCACACAATTACTTTGGATGATGCAAACCTTGCAAGATATTCAGATCACATGTACTCCACCAAACTCCATTCTATGTGATAATACAAGTGCTATGAATATTTCAAAGAATCCAGTAATGCACTCCAAGACCAAGTGCATACCCATCAAATATCATTTCCTACGTGAACAAGTTTTGGAACAAAAAGTCAAATTAGAGTATGTTCCTTCCAAAGAACAGGTTGCTGATATATTCACTAAACCATTGCCCAGAGAGACATTTGAATATCTCAGACAAAAGTTGGGAGTAGTTTTTGCATCATCCCGTTGTTAAATCCTATTTTTCAGAGAAAGGTGGTTATACGTGAGTCTCATGATGTGTAGTCGCGTACATACACGTATTTCTATGGACACAATCGCATCTATGTTGGTTTGAAGAAAAACAGTGGGCTAGACTTAGGAAAAAAGGGGGTTTGCTATGGTTCTATCAATTATCTGTTCTATTTGATGATGATTTCAATTTGTTGTTATATTGGTCCTCATAGTGTTTTTGATCACTTGATGTATATTTGATTGTTGATGATGCTTTGATATCTCTTACTGACATATGCAATGATCAGATCTGACAGTGAACATGTGGCACAGGTTCAGGGGGAGAACATGGTTGATGATATTTTGGGAACTAATGATGGACATACATGGGTTGCTGGTCTGGATGTTGTTGACAGATGATGCTAATGATAGTTTCTAATGACTATCATGGTCTTTTTTAAGACATTTTTTCTTTGTTATAAATGTCATGTATATCATTCAATGTAAAGGTCATATCAAGACTCATGATGTAATAATTAATCTTTGTCTGTTGTAGTCTTTTGATGAGTCCCTTTTGGTCATATGATGCAATTTGTACCCCCACTATGCATGGGAAGGATGATGTAATATTTCAGTCATGTATAAACAATTGGTATATCCCCACTTGGTTGGGTGGATGAGTCAAATTTGGTATATCCCAACTTGGTTGGGAGATGGATTCATGTATGAGTCATTGATGATAGGAAGGTCATTTGTGATGTATGTATAGAGTCATGTTCTTCTTTTAGAACTTCTTTTTGCAGACTTTGCTTATGCTCAGGGGGAGCATGAACTCGATCATGGGAGCTCAATCAGCACTACAGTGTATCATAGAATTCAGCATTTAGGGGGAGCATGACCCTTTGCCCTTGATGTTAAAGGGGGAGAGTGACTTGGTGTGGTTGTTGCCATCAAGTCCAAAGGGGGGGATTGTTGGCATTATGATGTATGTATTGTACTTGATGGCAACCCACTTGTAGCAGAACAACTCTCTTGTATATGGTAACTAGATGAATCTACAGAAGAGATATCAGATGTGACAGAATGCATGACAGGAGTGTTTTCAAATGTGATGAAATGAAGGGCAGCTTCAAGGAATCAGTTCAGAAAGCAACTCACTCAGATGACAGATCACAGTACTGCAGGTTAACAGCACAGAGTTACAGATCAGACTACTCAGTACGAAGAAAGAGAGGTATACGCAGCTTCACCATTGACCAAGCCACGTATACACACGGGTTAACTGTATACAAGTCGCGTATATGTACACACACACTTTCACAGAAAGGAAAGCACGTATACCTTGGGAACTAAGTTTTTGGTCCGAAGTTTTTGGTCCATGGTATTTTGATCCATGGTATTGGTCCATGGTATTTGGTCCAAGGTATTCACCCTAAGTATTTGATCCAAGGTATTGGTCCTAAGTGGTTTTTTTCCATGGTATTAAGAAAGACCTAAAACTATATAAGGAGGAGAAGATCATTAGGCCAAATACACAAGCATTGAATATTTGATGAAGTGTGAGATCTAGTATGCAGGTTATTGGGTTATGGTGAATTGTTGGATCTGAACCAAGGAGGAACCTTAGCGTTTGATGAAAGATAATATCTAATGATGCATTAGGATCTCAAGGCTCGAAATGAATTATCTTTATGTGATTTGAAATGTATCTAAATAATTGGTACATGTTGTAGTCTATAAATATGATGATCTGGGTATGACTGAAGTTTGGAATAGTTGTAATGTTTAAATCATCATTTACATATTTGTACACAGGTTCACTTTAGAAAAGGAGTGTATACACGCTGGTTCTGCATATCAAAGTAGCGTATACATCATAAATTTGATTTGTAGATCTATACGCTGGTTCACTTTGAGGAAAGCGCATATGCACACAAGTTCGACACATGGAAGTAGCGTACACCTTATAAAATATGTTTTAGTTGCTTCTGTTTGCTGTTGCAATCTTCTAGGTTATTGCTTGGGTTCTGGTTACTGTATTCTGGAGACAACATTATGAATGATCAAAATGATTGATTGATTTGGTTGTGGTTGGTTCAAAAGGAGATTGGTTGATGTAGAAATATTTGATGATTGAATGATGTTGTTGATGGATCCAGTCTGAAAATTTATGAAATGTGGACCCTAGAAGAAAAGAGAAGGTGGTAGCCTTCTGTAGGCCTGCACCTACGTACTAGTAAACATATCAGCTAGTACAAGAGCTAGGGGGTTGTAGCTCCCTTCCAGTAGAAGCTAGGGAACGAGAGAAGGTTGTAGCCTTCTATAGGTAGAAGCCTTCGTACTTGTATAAGACTGCACCAGTACAAAAATTGTAAACAGAATTCTCTTATTAAAAGAAGACAGAGACAATTGCAGTAGGTGGGTTTCACCCACATTGGGTTTCCACCTTATATCTTAGTGTTCATGTGTGTTTCTTATGTGTGATGATCTATTCTATTTTTACTGCACCTGGTTACTGTTTATATGGTTTTGATGCATTGATTAAAGATCAATATATAATGAATTAACAGAATCATAAGTTTGTTGGATATACACTAGTTACTCTAAACACAGTTGTGTGTACTCGCGAGTTCCCTTAACTGAAGTAGCGTATATGAATCTGATTATGGAAATGAAGAATTATTAATTTGATAATACTGATTCCCCCCTCTCATATATTTGTATTATGAGAGAAGTCACATATATACGCGAGTTTGATGCTACATAGTCGCGTATATGGTGCTCTGAAGAAAAAGCAACAGGACAAACTCAGGAAAAGGAGGACCATCAGATATGAGAGAAGCAGCATTTAAAGCATCAGCAAAGGGAAAAGAAAAAATCTATGGATCAGGACACATTTCAGAAGAAGAAGATGAGGTAAATTTCGTCAAGAAGCTTTAATGGGGTTATGGAAGGTTCAAAGGTAAGCTACCATTCAAATGCTTTTCTTATGGAAGAGTTGGTCATTACGCTGTTGTATGCCCTCATAACAAAGGAAAGATTTTTGAAGAAGGTAATAGAAGTTATTATACTCATGATGATAGTGATAGCTTGTCCAATAGTGATGAAGATGATCAAGAAATCAAACTACTTATGGCATATGAAAATAATGGTTCAGAAAAGAAAGCTTTCCTTAAAGTAATCAATCAACTTAAAATCTGTTTGGCAGAAGAGGATACAGTCATAAACACAGTGACACATCAACTCACTGAAAAGTACAGATGCAATGAAGTATTAGAATGTGAAGTAGTAAGTCTAAGAAAAGAACTTGAAAAGACAAAGACTTTGAATCTTAGATTTGCTAAAGGATCATAAACGTTAGATGAAATCCTCAAAGTTCAACGTTCGCCCATTATAAAGACTGGTCTTGGTTTTCTTGAAGGTGACTCTAGCTCACAACGTAAGGAAAGAAACTCCAATGAAAAATCTGAGATGCTCCACATGGAAATAAAATGTCAACCCCATCAACAACCAAGGAAAGAAATTCGTCAAAGAAAATCTG
Organism: Pinus taeda; assembly: GCA_000404065.3. Taxonomy (NCBI): domain Eukaryota; kingdom Viridiplantae; phylum Streptophyta; class Pinopsida; order Pinales; family Pinaceae; genus Pinus; species Pinus taeda. The sequence goes on from APFE031760404.1 coordinate 9,636, forward strand.
TTATTCCTAACTGTGGAAGTGATAATCGGTTATTTCCTTCAAGGAATGATGTTGAATGTTATATATGTCATAATTTTGGACATGTTGCAGCCACATGTAGAAGTAGAATGGTTCAAAACCATCACACAGAAAGATCATCACATTCTAGGTACTTTAAGGGATATTGTTTGGCTTGCAATATGCTTGCTCACAAAGTTATTGATTGCAATAAAAGGAATATGAAACATATAAGATGTTATGCGTGTAACAAGTTTGGACATAAAGTAAAGGAATGCAGGAGCAAAGTTCGAACATCAAATCAAAAGGAGCATACATCATCACAATCCAAGGTATTGAAGAAGACGGAATTATTGTCAGAAAGATGTGGCATAGCTCAATGTGCAGACATAACAGACCCAGGGGAAGCTGAAAGTGTAAACCTTCAGTATTCCAATTTTCATACGCAACTATTATGAAGAGAAGTCACCTATATACATGAGTATGATGCTGCACAGTTGCGCAAAAATTCCCACTAATTCCTCCCGCTACTGTGTACCTCAAGGGATGGTGAAGGAATTACGAGGCATCCAAGATCAGTTTGGTTTTGTGATCTTGAGACTGATTTAGGTGAGATCATGGTAGTTTTAGGGTTGAGGTTGTTTTAATTTGTGGATTTCGTTGGTTGTTTATGGATTGGTTTATCCAATGGGGTCCCACATTCATGCTTGGAATATGGCACGAAGGTGATTAGCTAAAAAAAATATTTGGTTTAGACCAGTCTATGGTCGGGTGGTACGTGGTAGTCCCTAACTTGGTTGGATTTTTCATATGATTGATAAGATCTATTTACCTTGTAATTCATGAATAATGTTAAAAATAGCAACAAGAAATGATAGAAATAGAATCAAGAAATTCTAGTTTAATTTTTCCTTGAATTAAGCTCAGAATTAAAACCAAATCCTATTCTCATAGCAACTTGTAATAGTTAACTAGAGTGATTTGACTTAGTTAACTAGGAATTTTGAGTTGGAAATCTTTCTAAAGTCAAGTATATGTTCTCCCTATATTATAAGGGTCTAGGATGAGTTAAGTATGAGTTGGAATTAGTTAACTCAACTTAGTGATTTAAGTTCATTTAAATTAATTCCAAACCGTTTGAGGAACTAATAGTGAGTTAACAGTTAGTTAGTGCAATAATGCATTAACTAGTGCTACTCCAGTTAACTGAAGATTATCTCATCAGAAACTCATTCATGTCGATTTTGAGAAAGACCCAGTTGAGACAGAATGCAGGGAAAATGTACTATTTGTTGTAGAATTTTCTAAGTTGTACAGATAATGCATGCAATCAAGAACTGGTCATTGATGGGATTTCATAGTTTTGGATGCACTGATTTCCCTTTAAGATTGACTAATCGGCCATAAGAATTGTGCAAGGAAATAGGGACTTGAAGAGCTGCAAAATTGGCTAAGTGTTGGCCAAGAGTTTGCTTGTGAGTTGGAGATTGATTTTACTAAGTGCTGGGATTGTTCTTGAGAGAAACAAGAATTGTATTATCATCATGGATTTCTGATTAATGCAATACAAATAGTGGGGTTTTGAGTTGCGAATTTCCCTAGATATTTATTGTGTTATGTGCCATTGATGTTCTTCCTCTTGTCGATTATTGTTTTCTCAATCTTTATGTGCTTCCATTGTAAAGAGTAGAAGTAGATTATTGTCTCGTTTTAGTAGATTACATGAGCTTGTGAATCTATAGAATTTTCTACATGGTATCAGAGCTGAGAACAATATACTATAGGATATTTCGAAGTTTTGAGTTTTGGGTTGTGAGTTTGAAAAGAAGATATAAAACACTTTGTGAAAAAATTTCAGAAACAAATAGTAGATTTGGATTCTTTGCGAAAAAATACCCAAATTCAAAAAACAAATTGGTCGAATCGGAGTTTGGATGAGGGAGATATCGTTGATTTAAAATCAGCTCTTTTTCTAGAAAATTTCGTGATGGCGAGACAGATGAAACATATTGATGTGCTAGCTAAGAACTTGTATGCACCTGAGGTACAAGATGCATGCAAAGCCTTGAGGAGAGAGGAAAAAGTGAGAGACTTGGTGGTTGAGGGGGAGAGTAAATTACCTCTCAACATGCAGCCCCAAAAGAAGTCTTAGAAGCAGACTCAGACAATTGTGGAGCAACCATAATTGGAGAAGCTGAGAGGAGACTGAGTGGAGGCATCCAGTCATGCAGAGACTTCCAGTAGGGGGAATTTTGAGACTTGGTGGTTGAGAGGGAGAGTAAATTACCTCTCAACATGCAGCCCCAAAAGAAGCCTTAGAAGTAGCGTCAGAAAGTTGTGGAGCAGCCACAATGAGAGAAGCTAAGAGGAGACGGAGTGGAGAGATCCACTCAAGCAGAGAAGAAGGAGTCTTAGAAGAAGTATCAAACAATTGTGGAGCAGCCACAATTGGAGAAGTCGAGAGGAGACCGAATGGAGGCATCTACTCATGCAGAGAACTCCGGTAGGGGGGAATTTTGAGCCAGGTGGGCAGAGGGATCACATGCAGCCATACATCCAGTTGTGAGGTGGGCCAATGTGAAGTGATAATCTCAAGAGGGCTGAAATTGGGCAGGGTCCATTGAGAGATTTTATCTCATGGATCATAACTTGCTACGGAAGCCCAAAGTACATAGTAGTGGGAGGAATAAGTGGGATTGATGTAGTCAAAGATCAAAATGACAAAGGCTAGAGCACTCAGATACTGAAGAAGCATAGAGATGGGTTGACAACAGTGCAGAAAGACAGAGTCAACATAAGCGCAGAGTTTTTAGTCGACAAAGGAAATAACAGTTAGAGACTTTGATGACAGAGGCATCATTCTGATTCAGGTTGGATGTTTTTTTTGTTTCTGGAGTTGGCGTAGCAGCAACACTAGAGAGAAGTGTTGCATGCATAACATTCCAAAGGTTCAAGATCGGGATCGAGTTGAAATCCTTTCTTGTTGAGAGGGAGTGTTGAAAATAGCAAGAAGAAATGATAAAACTAAATCAATAAATTCTAGTTTAATTTTCCCTTGAATTAAACTAAGAATTAAAATTAAATTATATTCGCATAGCAACTTGCAATAGTTAACTAGAGTGAGTTGACTTAGTTAACTTAGGAATTTCGAGTTGGAAGTCTTTCTGAAGTCATGTATATGTTTCTCCTTATATTATTGGGGTCCATGATGAGTTAAGTATGAGTTGTAATTAGTTAACTCAGTTTACTAAGTTAAGTTAAGTTAAATTAGTTCCAAATTGTTTGAGGAACTAATAGTGAGTTAACAATCAATTGCTGCACTCATGCATTAACTAGTGCTACTC
>APFE031760406.1:0-14754 GCA_000404065.3 Pinus taeda
ATGCTTCGACATGTATAAATATGTATTGTAACATTGAAAGGAATATAATGAAAAATCAAGCTGGTAGTATCGGTTTTGAGATCCAGTGGGAAATCTCTGTGTATATGTGTGTTATGTGTTATGCTCTCGCATTTTTATTTTTCCTGTGATTTAGAATTCGTATGCAGGTAATTTCTGTACGGGGTTAAAACCTACAAGCCTCGAGGTTCTTAATGAGCTCTCCTCTGTCACCACCCTCCTCCTGAGGATCCACTGCTGCAGCCTGGTGTCTCCTCAAAATGGGAGACATGCCAGCTGGATGCTTGGGGCTGACATCTGCATATGCATATAAATGTTATTAGAACAATCATGTATTAACAAAAATCAAAATCATAAATCACAAAATCAAAACGAGGTCATACCTATCTCCTCGTCCCAGTCCTCTCCCTCCGACAGTGGGAGGTCAGGGTCACCGGTAAAGTCTGTCCCCGCGTAGGTCCAGTCCTCCACCACGATCAGTTGACGGCGAAGCCATCGGAAAAACTCAGGTCTGAATGACATATGCTGACTGCCTCCCCCTCTCGGCATCAATGCCACCCAACGAGCCATCCTCGGCTCTCGAGGTGCCAGGTCAGGAACAAAGGCCCCTTGGCCTTGGAATATTGGCACACGTTCCAAGAAGAACGTCACTAAGATGGAGCCATACCCAAACTATTGCATCTTGCTACGCTTGGCCTTTGTTAGTTGCCGCTTCATATTGGTCGTCACTGTTGACGCCCAATTGAAGACCGTCGAGCTATGACAGTCAGTCGCTAGTATCAGGTGATTCTTCGTGGCTTCATGGGGTGCCTGTGCCCCCGCAGTTTGTGTGATGGTGAATAATAGAGCTCTGAGTGTTAGGTCCTGAACAGTGGAGATATCCACTCTTGAGCTGCCCGACCCATATATTTCCCCAAGGCAAACTCAAGCCTTTACCTCCTCCATCTTCTCCCCGAATGGCCTGCTACCAGTCAATCGGGACACCGGCCCTCTACGCGACAATCCAGTGATGAAATAGACATCAGACACGTCTAATTCCAGTACTTGGTCTCATATGCAGAACACTTGATCCTGTACATCCCATAAGTTGATCAAATACTGCAAGAGCTCTGGCTAAGCTCATAGATAAGATAGGAGGAAGCATTTCTTGAGCCCGCAAGCTCTAAGAGCTTCCATGCAGCCCTCATCTGCTAAAGCCAATGTGTCTACTTGGTCATGTTCTCTTTCTTTCCATACGACTACCATTTTTGTATATTTTCCTGCAATCACAAGGCCAAAACATTAAATTAGATCCTTGAGAAATTTAAAAATGCAGTAAAATTCCTTTAGGATTGTTAAACTTTGAAGAAAAAGTTTGTGCGGCCGTTGGCACGACTGTTTCTAAAACAGTCGCATCCATGGGCATGAGCCTTTGGGGAAAATTGCCCCATTGGCGCGGGTCCGTGCCCGAAACCTGTGCCAATGGGCGCAACCCTCATTTTTAAAATCCCCTCCACAGAGGATGAAAAAACAACCCAAAGCAAATTTGAAACGAACAAAAATGGAGTGGGGGAAGAGGCCTCTTACCTGACCCTGACGACGCTCCGAATGGTCACCTAGATTTGTTGCAATCATCACCTGAAGATCGCACTCCAAAAGCACTAATGCCACTCTCAAGAGGTAAAAGTGAAAAGCAATTCTTGCTTTTTACCATTTTCACCTATTTTATAGCTTTTTGACCCTCAATAGGTTTTAAAAGTCATTTTATGAATATTTTAATGTATATTTGTGTTGAAAATGGATTTTACACTAGTTTTTGTGCAATGACAGGTGTTTGTGCGGCTTAGGCGACGAAACGAGTTGTATTTTATACTTTTTCGAACTCGGTAAATGCATGAAAATGTCACTTTGGAGTCACCTTTTTGCTCTTTTCTGACTCTCTAAATGTGAAAAGAATGTCGAGTTGGTCCTCTCGACTCGTTAAATGTAAATGAGAGGCAGTCGTCTTTAAACTCTTTTCCGACCATGTAAAAAACAAAAAGATTGTCGAACCCTTGTCGTTTTAGGTTCGTTAACGGTTACGAAGCAACGTGGGTTCGATCGCTCTTTTACTTTTTCAGATTAGAATCACTCTCATGAAAATTACTACTTGGTCGTAATGATCGGGTGGTTCTTTCGAGCATTGTTTTATACTTTTTCGAGCTCGAGAGACAGAACTTTACGAAAAAGGACACCCCTGGAGTTTCCTTTTCTGTTGTCTTTTCAAACTCTCTAAACATGAAAAGACGCCGAGTTATCCCTTTGTCAGACTCGTTAAAACTTAATGACATCGGATTCCATCGAAATGACGCCTCTCAAGCATATGTTTAACCCATCAAGCTTGTCATCAAAAAATAACTAGGGTACTCGCCATAAATGGTGGGGAAAAATGGAACCACAGTTTTTGTCGTGTCGGTAGTATGTCGCTCTTGAACATGGCACTTGTCTGCATTCATGTCTGGGTGGGGACATCTCATCTTGTTTTTATACTTGCCTCTATGGGTTTGGGTTATCCTGTTTAACCTCTCATCTGCTCATTGCCCTGTCACCATGACCCATGATCATTTGATGTCAAATACTACCAAGTCCAATGTCGTGCCGCCAATATGTTCAAGAGAAGTTAACCTCTGCAGAATACTCAACCTCCCTCTGATACCTCACACAAAACATCTTACCGTTCTCTGTCTCATGTCGATGATGTGGAAAACATTATGGCCCACCTTCGATCAAGGTCACTTCCTGTTCACTTCACCTCATTATCCAGGAAGTCGACTTAGAGACTCCCTTTAGGTGCCTTGGAGCCTGCATGCCCCAATGGTAGGTTCTTCGTGTTCAACATGAGGTTTTCATCATTGGCCTCCGATCGAATGATTCTACGGGTGTTCGACGCCGGCTCACTGATTCGTACCTTGTAGATTGTACCTATAGTACCTTGAGGACCATTGTCATTATTGGTGGTACCTCTCGCATCTGTTAACAATTTTCATTATTGACTGGTAATCAGACGATGTTCCTGCATGTTCAACTTCAACTCCCATATTCGCATGCTTGAACTTGTACTTTGTTCGGGTCGAGATGGAGTGCAAGACCCTAGATTTTGTCTGTTGAGATCCTGGTTACGATTTTGTGGATTATTATGATCATTACATGACTCATTCACTGGATGGCTGAGACCATGCCTGAGTCTACTTATCGATCCTTACGAGATGGTTGTGCCCATACCACATATATCATGTACTTGAGATATCAGTTGTACTTCTTCATGCAGGTTCGCCGGTGGCGGTGTTTTCAGTTGGACATGTTCTTGTAAAGCATTTCACCCCTCTCTCTCTTGGGCCTCATGCTTTATGGGGCATCTGTTACATAGTAATTTGTCACCATCCCTGTTAACCCTTTTCCCGCACATTGGAGGACTTATTCCAGGACCTGTGAGAAGTGACATAACCTAAAAACACTTGCATTGTATCCCCTTGAGTATGTACTTCATATGCCCTAAAGACACCTTCTGCAAAATACCCATCAACCTTCATATGTACTTCATAACTATTGTAATAATAACAACCATATAATTATCCTGACATTGACATCAAACTTATTCATTAAGTACTTAATGGTTTCATGATCAGTATGAAAAAAAAGTTGATATCCATTGATATTGTGCCTAAATTTGTTTAAAGAATGTACTATAACTAAGAGTTATTTTTCAGTGACAGTGTAATTCAACTCATCTTTATATAGATTCTTATTAATGAAATAGATAGCATAAGGAAATTTATCTTCTACTTGTCCTAAGTCTTCCCCCACACCTTTATCTGATGCATCAGTGTGGATATGGAGAGGAAATGCCAAGTTGATGTTGGGTGTGGAGCCTGATTATCTTTTGTATTCAAAGGTTTCAGCTAGATGTATACCCCAGGAAGATTGTACACCCCTCCACGAGGGGGGGGGGGGTGCAGGGACTTTTCCCCCCCGTAGGGGTCCAGGGGGGCTAATCCCCCCTGGCTCAAGGGTCCGAGGGGCAGCGGTCCCTCAGCGGGGGTTCGAGGGCAGCACCCCCGAAGCTAAAAACAAATGTAAAATTTCCTTGTAAAAGTATAGTAATTTCTAGTCAATCTGGGCCGTTCATTAGGCACATGATCTGACAGTAGAAGTTATGTTTAGTTTAGGGTTTTTTGCCCTAGAAGGCAACCCCTCACTATATATGAGGGAATTGTATTACGTCTATGTATATCTGTATTCTGAGTGAGGAAGAGAGAGGAGATTGAGAGCGAAGAGGGAGTTACAATGGATATGTTGTAGGTTGTATCTCTTCAGTTTGCTGGATAATATAATAAAAGAAGGATTGGTTGTTTCTTTGGGGACGTAGCCCAAACTGGGTGAACCACTTATATATGTTCCTCTCTTGTTTTATGCATTTTCTATGTTGATATTTATGAAATATTTTATGTGTTCCATTGCTCTGTAATATATAATTTTCTAACAGTTGAAACCTTTGACCAAAACTTGGGCTTTGAGCCCCAAAACCTACTGTTAGGGGGATTCCATGGCCAACAGGCCCCCAACACAATCATCGTGACTCATCCTGAGTCACTCTATTGGTGCGGTGATCTTGGCACAGTTCCCTTCCAACTGATCCTGTGTTGTGTGGAGGTTCGCAGTGCATTATTCTGCAGCCTACTGGATCTTATCCACTCTTTTGGCCAAAGTCTTGCTATCAGGGGAAAATCCTTGTCTTAAGGCATGCATCACCTTCATTTGTGTGGGCTTTCCTTAGATGTCTACAATGATGAGGAAGGCCTCATCAATCCAAGGTTGGACACATGCTTTAAGGATTGCCTCTTTCTGCCATGTGACATCCACCTACTCCTTCAACACCTTTGCCTAATGTATCTTCACAAGTCGTTGGGTCAGGACAACTATCTACATCGTTCCGTACACACTATCATACTACACTTAACACTCTCATGCCTCTATTTCTAGGAGCTTTATGTTGGGGTCCTCCTATAATGAAGTGAGGACTGTGAAGGATTCTTCTAACATAACGGTGTAGTTTTGTACTGCCTATCTTATTTCCTCTAGCCCTTTTTTAATAATGCCAGCACGTTTTCCCCTAACTTCTGGGGGCATAGAGGGTTGTGCCTTTAATCATAGCTCAACAATCTGAAGGTTGAGGTCCAGTTATACACTCGTTGCTTCCTTCTTTGCCTCGTGGAATCCACTAGCTAATTGGTGGATTCGCTTCGCTAAGGGTCATCCGCGAAGTAGCAAAGGCAGCAATGGAATAGGTAAAGGTCACCAAAAGAGTAGTAGCAGCACAAGCAATAGAATGTGTTGGGGGCCTGACCCAGGTTCAGAGGTGATTTAGCCAAGCAAATCCCGGTACTACTGGCCCTTTCAGCAACAGTCCACGAAGCGCGGACTGAGGTCTCACCCGAAGTAGTATGGGATGGTGCTAGAACCAGGTTTCTGCACCCTGTGGATGTTTGATATGTTGGGATTGGTACGCAGTCCAACCTTCACGCTTACTGTGCTACACACACCAGTGGGCATCTCGCGGCCTACAATGTTGTCTTCGTGCAGTCCTATTTGCAGCGCAATCCTTGTTATTTAACAAAGTATTTCCTACTTATGCACTGTTAACTAATTACTCAGATTATTTTCATATATAAGTGATGTGAACCATACAATCATTTACTCAACTGTGCACAGTAAATAAATAGAGAGAAGGTAATGCATAACAACAGAATAATGATTCAAGAGTAGATGCATAGAATGAGGATAAACTTCTCTTTATTAGCTTTATGTCCCAATTACAGACTTGACACCACCTTGTGCACTCAGCTGTAGGGTTCCACGTACTCAGCTGTAGACTCTACTAGGCCTCTACACTCTCAGTTGTAGAGCCTCTTCCTACTACTACAACCCAAGACACACAAAATTCTACTCTAAGCTTGAACCATTCCTTTGCTACTTTCTCTATCATCTACTCTCTTTACAACTTAGAGCCTCGCTCTATTTATACAATCTCATGGTTTGTAGACCATGGGTAGGTAGACATGAATTTACATTACATTATATTACTTTAGGGTGTACAACCCTATTACTTAACCTCTACTTCGTGCTCCACACCCGCAATTTGCAGAGTCTTACAAAACCTTTGACTAAAACTTGGGCTTTGAGCCCCAAAACCTGTTGTGGGGGGGATTCCATCTCCAACAGGCCCCCAATACAATCATCGTGACTCGACACAAGTCACTCTACTGGTGCGGCGATCTTGGCATGGAGCCCTTCCAACCGATCCTACGTTGTGTGAAGGTCCATAGTGCACTGTTCTAGAGTCTGTTAGATCTTATTCACTCTTTCAGCCAAAGTCTCGCTGTCAGGGGTAAATCCCTGTCTTTAGGCATGCATCACCTTCATCTGTGTGAGCTTTCCTTCGGTGTCTATAGTGAAGAGGAAGGCCTCATCAATCCAAGGCTAGATGCGTGCTTTAAGGATTTCCTCTTTCTTCCACGTGGCATCCTCTTGTTCCTTCAACGCCTCTGCCTATTGTAGCTTCGCAAGCCATTGGGTCAGGAAAATTGTCTATGCCATTCCGTGCACACTGTCATACTACACTTGAAGCTGCCACGCCTTCATTTCCAGGCGTTGTATGTTGGGTCCTCCTGTAATGAAGTGAGGATCGCGAAGGATTCTTCCAACATAGTGGTGTAGTTTTGCACTGCCTATCTTATTTCCTCCAACCCTTTTTGAATAGTGCCAATGCACTATTCCCTAACTTCCGAGGGCATAGAGGGCTATTCCTTTAATCGTAGCTTGGAAATTTGAAGGTTGAGGTCCAGCTGTACCCTTTTTTCTTCCTTCTTTGCCTCACAAAATCCACTGGCTAATTTGCAGATTCGCTCTACTACTGATGCATATGTCAAGACGACCAATTCTTGGATGTTTCGACAAGAATTTTCTACCACTTCCTCCAGTCCTAGATTCCATGTGACTAGTTCGTCACGTTGTTGGCTGATCTGTTCCATATTGAACTTTTATTCACTCAATGCTTGTAGCGTGTGGCCTTCTCTGGCGCGGAGCTTGACTATGACCCCATCTTGTAACTGGTACAAAGTTTCTCAGGGAAGGGCAGTGAAATTTATGCCCAGTCCCTTAATCCTATCCACCGTAGCTCGGTCAACTTCGTTCGCTACTGCTAACGTGTCCTCGGGGAACACGAAAGTATTGGTCATTTGGGAATGCAGCATCTGTTCCGCCTCTAATTTACCTATTGCGACATATGGGTCCATCCTTTCTATTTGTGGGGGTTTCACATGTAGCTCCTATAATTGCACTCTTAGTGCCTTGAACATAGTGTTCTACTCCATCATCGCCTCTTGGAGCGCGTCCTTAGTGACATCGCAAACTATTTCGACAATGTAAAAAATATCACCTTCTGTAAGCATGATTGGGTTGATAGATGTCTTTGATTCCTTAACCTTCTTTCTAGGGACCAGTTTCTCAGAGATGCACAACTATTTCAACTATTACGAGGTGGTTTCTGGGTCTGCATGCTCTTCGTTTAGGTTTATTGCCTCAGCCCCCTACCCTATGGACATGTCATGGCCCTCCTTAGCCTCTTCTATTAGTGATGTTGTTGTTTCTATTGTCTACATTGCTGCTGCTACATCGGTTGACTTTTGTTGTGTAGTTGCCTCTACTATTTCTTTTTCCTGGTGCCTCTTTTTGGCTAGCTATGCAATGCACAGCTTAGTGTCCTTCTTCCTTTGTTGATTTGTGTCCCTCTCCATTCCTGCCAAGTCTGAGGCATGCCACTCTGGAGGCCATGTTTCCAACACCGTGAAGATGGCATCGTCAGTAGCAATGAACAGGAGCTTCATCCATTCCTTTGTTAGATCTTTCCACACCCAGGCATAAATGTTGTGCATATCTGCTTTAAACTCTACAAAGCTCTACAGAGTGGCATACACTGTGGGAGACAATTGTGGTCTTCTATTGATCCACATCTGGATGCTCGCCTCCATCAACACGCAAAAAACTTGGTTTCTCGAATCCTCATCGCATCCTTAGTGGCCCAGAGCGAAGTGTATTTCATGTCCATAGTGGCCTAGAGCGAAGTGTACTTCGTAGCCTCAAGTAGGTCCGAGTCGATGTTTAGGAACTGGCTATCCTCTGGTAGTTCTCCCACTACCAACAAGATGGATAATAGCAACCACGTGTAGTGGAAGCTTTTACCTTGCTCTTGGGCCTCCTCGCATTTTGTCAAAAACTCCTCACAAAGGAACTCAGACTAGTTGGAATGGACCCCCTCTGTGCACTGTTCGTCCAGCACAACCAGAGGTGCTAGTACTTCATCGGCATGGCACTTTTGCATTAATTTTATGGCTAGGAGCTACGTGGCTATGTGTACCCCTTTGTCCTTGATACTCATGATTGCATAGCCTCGCTTCTTCTTTTCTAGCTTGTATTTATTTTTCATGGCTTCTGTGAGAGCCAAATCGTTGCTTTTGCCGCCTGTCATCGCGGGGTCCTTTCCCTTATAGGGAAGTCAAGAAATCTGATGAATTAGGGTGACCATGATGGGAATAGGCTCCTCCAACCATAGATACCCATCATGCACTAGGCACAACAACTTCCTGATGACATAAATGGTGATGGGCATGCAGTGAAAGAGGGGTATCCATCATAGATGAACTAACCCAGGCTTCTCCATACCGCGCAACCATTTTCACGGCTCCAGTGTGGTTATTGGTACCTTCGAATTTTGTTTCATCAAGATCTCCATCACTAGGTGTGGGAACTTCTCATTGTCTGCAAGGTCCCAATCTTCGAATTTCATGGTAGGCACCCAGCCTAGGAGCAGACCTTCAAAAGTAATAATGTTGGGGAGGAGCGGGGTCTGGAGTGCACTCTTTGTGGCCTCTAAGTCTTTGGGCACCCTCGCGTTCCCTTTCCATGGAGGGAAATATGTAGGTAACTTCACTATGGAAGGCATTGGTGGGATGTCCTCCTCCACGTCTTCTTGTTCCTTTATTTGATCAATTAGAACCTGTAAGTCCTCCTCTTCTTCATCTAATTCAATGGTGATGGCCTTTCCTTTTTCTTCCATTGATATCTTGCCAAACCGCGAGTTTCTTGGGGACACATGGACGGGTTCCATAGTTTGTTTCTTTCTTCGGCTGCAGCATCCGTGGTGATTTTGGAACTTCCGATGCAACCGCCACATCTCCAGGATCCTCATGGACCATATGGGGTGGCACAGCCTCGCCAGTAGTATCTTTAGCAAAGCTCACACCTAGCTTGGTAGCAGTGATCGTGTTTGCACGGGATATTTTTTGTTGCGTACTCAAATATGGTAAGATTTCTCAATGCTCAATACTTTGCAACTGCTTCAATCTCAAACAACCAAGTGTTATCTTGTGGCTAGTCCTTGGAGTTTTATAGCATCTTTTGAATTTGAATTTGACCATTCACCCTACTTCTGAGTCATTAATGCATTCTTGGCAGCAAATTGTCCCAAATCTAGCTCTTATTTCGTGTCTTAATTTCCCACCGCTCGCTCCCTTTTTCCTTAAATTGGACATCTCATCATGAATAGTGATGCCAACAGTTACTTCCCAGTTTACCCGTGCAGTAGTGCAGCCCCCCATGTGTGGGCACAAACCTTGTACCTTGCTAATTCTGTGCGCACCTCCTTCACCATGCAGTTCCCAAACAGACTCATTTAGAGTCCCACGCTCTCTTTCAACTGTCTGGAGCACTAAGACTGTGCTCCCTCTAGCTAGTCAGGTGGTCACACCATCTGTGCGAGACTTCAATTCACCTTCTAGTATAGTCTTTGGACACTCCTCAATTTCCCTCACGATAGCTAGCACCGTGCATTCTACCTTATGTGGTGCACTCCCCTTGTTACTACAGTTGGTAAGGTGTGGTCGCAGCCATGGTAGTAGAGTCATAAATTCTTGGTGACAATATTCTAATGCAATGGTATGGATGTCCATATCTTGCCTTGTCGTCCTTGGTTTATTGACAAGACATGCTTGCACAATCTCATTTTCTAGTTTTATGATCTTAGTGTCCATCAACATGCTTTTCTTCCTCAATCATACCCGATCTTCTTCAAGTTTGTGAAGCCTAAGGTTCCCTCACCGAATGGCTCCCTGAATCCTTATACATTCGTCCTTGTCTAGCCATGTGATTCCTTCATCCTGATCTTCGCGCACTATCCCAACTGTGGGAGTTATTATGTGTGGAGTCCTTTCTTCCGAAATTATGGTTGCAACTTTGTTCCGCATCATTGGAATCATCTCCACGATCAGGTTTTTGCACATGGTCCTATAGGCCCATCGAAGCATTGGCATGCATAGGTCCCAATCAGTTCATCTCACCTGGTGAACCTTGTTCAAGACTCCACACACCCAATTAAATGCTTCCACATGGAAAATTTATAGTGCACGTCACCTTTTCTACTATTGCAATTTTCTTCGACTTTCTATTATAGGGTTGGTGTGTGCTTATGCGGGCTGTACGGCATATGTGTGTACCCTTCGAGAAAGGTGGGCATGCAAGTTGTTCCACCATTGTTGACCGACTTTCATTCGAAGCTGGGGTTTCCCAAAATGTAGGTGCACATCCTTTTACATCTGCATGAGTCTTAAAATGTTCCTTGATGCGTACCCCACCATTGTGTGGGTGTTGCGTGGAGTTCCCACTTTAGCACATTGAACCACTACTGTTCTGGTATTGCACTTTCCAATTTGCTTAGAAATTCATCCATCACTGACAATCCATTATATGTCGGTAGCTCCCTGACCTCTGTTGTTACGCAATGCAATGACCTGATCATCATGTTATAGTTCAGTGTTGTTACTTTGTGCAGCCGATTCTACCATCGCTCTACTTCTTTGTCTAAATCTAATGTGCAGGAACTTTTGCAGTCCCAGGATATTCTACCATCTACAGTCGGATTGACCTAATCCTGGTCTCACGTAGTTATCTTGTAAATATAATCAAGATCATCATCACTATCATCGTTGCACATTGGTTTAGTGTAGTGCGCTCCCTCGACTGGGTCCAGTGGTACTACTACACGTAGTGGCTTTTTCTCGAAGATCATCTTGCGCTTCTTCAAATTTATGACTTCGTTCATATCGGTGGCCCAGTCTATTCCTAGTAGCACAGGATAGGGGTTATTGTCAATGACAATCTCTATTACTTCAAAATCTGTCTGCGTGCTTACACCCTTAATATATTACCCCTTGCAATCTCCCCATGGGAAAAATATTCTATTGGTTTGCCATTTGTAATTGAAGAGGGGACCATTGTAATGCGGGTCTGCTCATGTGTTCCCATGTTTGCTTTGGTAATAAATTTGCGTCTGTACCTAGATCTAGAATTACCTGATCCATTTCATAATCACCAATCTGCGTAGTCAACCTCATCTCCCTTCCTGTGTGCAATGCATGTTTTCCAAGTTTTCAAACCATGTGTAGTTCTCCTGACCTTGCGCACCTAGTGATAAGTTCTTGTAGCCCTTTGACTACCTTGTTGTCGCATAGTAGTTTCATGCATATCTCCGGAAAGGTAGTGAGCATTGAAGGATCCATCCCTAGTTCTAGTTGATCCTTACTACCTGAAGTGGAGGCCTCTGTGAAGCTCCTCTTAGCTTCCATGAATGTCTCCTTCATGTGTTCTAAGTCAAACTCGAGTTCCTTTGTAGGAGCCTTGCAAATCCACACATTGTCTTCTCGTTGCTTCCCTTTATCATCTCCCATGCCCATACCGCTCTTGAGCATCATGTTTACATTTGGGTCTTCTTCATGTAGTTCAGACCTCATCATTTGTATATTCTGGGTCGAAGGGGGATGGAGTACCCCCTTTCATGCATCTTTGTTATCAGTGAGGGGAAATCTTTTTCCTCATGATTAAATTGATTATAGTACCAACACGTATCCTAGTCAGGTTCATACAATCACGGGCATAACGCCTCGGTCCTCCGCAATTGTAACAAATTATCTATTTGCAACCCCTTCTTGTTCCCATTCCACCTTGACCTCGACTGCGCCCCTAAAACCAAATGCACACCATCCCTACATTTGTGTCGAGGGCTCATGTTTCGGTCTCTTCCTATAGGCAGGAATGTTATCCATCATTATTTCATAGCTTCAGTAGGTTTGTTTTTCATGGCATACTAACCTACAAAAACTGCAAAATAATTGTTGGGACATCTGTGTATACTTTTGCAACAAATGACAATTATCCATGGTATGTTTTCCTCCTATCTGGTAGATCACACACCATAATGTAGATGTTGTGCTTAGCCCCGCTTGTGCCTCCAGTCTTACTGGCATTGGCCCTCCCCCTACCAATTAGTTCGTTAACATTGGACAGTTGCCATTGTCATGCCCTTAGCCTTTGCATTTTATGCACCGTACTTCCTCACACACGTCCAGCCGAGTTATCCTATCCTGTTTCAAACTTTGCATCTCTAGACATAGATTCTACAGTTGTATGTGGATTTGTTGGACTCCCAACCCAGGGTCTTGTATAGGGGTCTCATGCAATCTCATTGCCATCTCCAACACGTTGCCCTGGGTAGAAAGTTTTTGCTGTGAAAGCACCATCCTTAAGTGTGGCGTAAATGAGGCCACAAACCATGTGTGATCTTGTGCATCTGTTAATGTCATATTGGCATCACGGATTGTGCTCTTCATCCTTTGGTCCAGATCCTAGGGGGACTCACCTAGGAGCATCACAATCTCCTTAAACTTGATGATTGATTGTGTCCCTGATTTTGGCCTACTAAATTCCCTGTTCAGCGTGGTATGGATCTCTTCAATTCCTATGTTCGGGTGGTCATTAGAATGTTTGATATACCACGTTAATGCATGATCCTGCAGCACGCTCACCAGTGTATCCTTTTTAATATTATCATCTACAATGCCTTGTGCTTCCCATACTTCTCTTACCACGAACTAGAATTGGTCTGGATCTTCATTTCCTACTCCTCTAAATACTGGTAGTTTGATCGTGCTCGCCATACTAAACTATGGAGGTGGTGGAGGTGGAGTGGGTGGAGATGGAGGAGAGGGAGGCGAAGCGGGTGGCAGTGTGGGTGGAGGTGGTAAACGTGGAAATTTTTTCCTTATCAAACTGATTGTGCTTCTCGGAGAAACATTCGTGAGATCCTCCTCGCTTTCCCGCAAGGGTGAAATTAAGGAATTGTTTTCCAACTCCTCACTACTTCTTCTTTTGTAGATATTTCCGCTTCACGTAGTCCCAAAAATTAATTTATTCGTATAACCCCTTTTCACACAATAGCATCTTAATCCAAGTGTTCAAATATTTAGTATACTTACCTCGCGGTCCCTTGAGAAAACATCACTCTGCCTCGCTATAGCTGACAGTCGTGTCTACTGCAAAATTAGAAATAAATCCTCCTATTATTCAATCGAGTGAGTGGTCCACAGCTCATGTTATCTTATCTTCTAACACTTATAGTCTGCGCACTAATTCTGGAGTCCACACTATTTTTTTTCGAACCTACACCTTCCCTAGCTATCTGCTAACTTCACGATCCACTCATACAGCTCAGAAGGAAAGGATGCAAAGAAAATTTCATGGATTTCAGTGTACAAGTAGCGATCCAACCACTGTTCCTGAGAGGCTCATGAATTTCTATTTTCCTGTGTCATTAACTCGTGAATTTTCTTTTCCAACCACTCTTCAATTTTTTTCTTTATAGGATTCCAGTGGCACGACATCAGACATCCTTTATGCAGATCTCGATCTCGGAAACGGAACCATTTGATGGTTTAGTGGGGCCTAACCCAGGTTTAGTGTAAAGGAGGTTGCCCCCTCGAAGAGGCTGAATTCTTAGGTGTTTATCTCTCTTTTCTTTCTTTTTGTGAGTTGGTTTCATAACATTTGGTATCAGAGCTTTGGATTCTAGGGTTTCGCTGCTCCAAACAGGTCATCATGGTATTTGCACTATAACTTATCTTTTGCGATGTTTCAGATGCTAAAAAATAAACCCATTTGGGCCAAAATGGTTATGAACCTTGGATCTAAATTTCAGAGCTTTTCGCACTATATTTGCGGAGATATGATTTGAGGAATTTGGCCTTTTTGTAGACTCCCGAATTTCATTCCAAATAGGTCACCTAAGGAAAATCATCCTAACTTTTTCTTTTAGTATCGGATTTACATTTCATAAGAAGTTACAAAAAGAGGACGGATTGTAGGTTCCTATGTATATTTTTTAGATCCAAAGGTCAAAACAATGACATGTGGTATTTCATACAAGTTTGCTCTTCTGAAAAGGTCTATAATCAAGTCACCTTGGGAAATTGTGCATAACTCTTTCTTGGAGAATCTAAATTTGATCAGACTGGTGGCATAGGAAATAGGGCATAGAGGGCTACTTCAGATCACAATTTTAGAACTAGATGATCTGAAATGACAGAGATACATCAGATTCAATATCGAGCTCCTACAAAGTGGAAAAAGGTATGTAGTTTTTTTTTTTTTTTTGCAAAAGATTGGTTTGAAAAATTAGTTTGAAGGAATTCAAACGGCATAGTAAAGCATTATTATTGGTAATTTATGCCCCAAGGAAATAAAATGCAAACAACTAGTAAGTAACTTGAAAGCTCTAGCATGACTCATGAAGAAGAGGAAGAAATGCAACATGATATATCAAAATTAAGAGACCAA
>APFE031760406.1:24758-61143 GCA_000404065.3 Pinus taeda
GAGGGATATGATAGAAGACAAAAAGGTGTTGCTGGTAAAGATGGACACTTTGAAGAATATTGCAGATGCATTGACAAAATCTATTAGCTCTGAGAAGTTCTCTTGGTGTAAGAAACAATGGGTGTTTTAGGGCTGGAAAAATGACTAAGCTCTCCTGTGGAAAGAAAACAACAAGTGGGAGATTGTTGCGCTGTGTTATATTCTTTCCACATAGTTAACAGGGGGTTTGAGGGGTTCCCGTAACCCCACTTTATGGGGTCCGGGGTTTTGGACCCTATGTTATGTTGGGCGGACCCACCTATGGTTTTGTGCATGATTTTCGCACATGATTTTTGGACGCGATGGTTTTCGGTCCATGGTTTTGGACGCGATGGTTTTTCGGTCCATGGTATTGGATGCGTCGGCATGTATAAATATGTATTGTAACATTGAAAGGAACATAATGAAAAATCAACCTGGTAGTCCCGATTTTGGGATCCAGTGGGGAATCTTTGTGTATATGTGTTTTATGTGTTATGCTCTCGCATTTTTATTTTTCATGTGATTTAGAATTCGTATGCAGGTAATTTCTGTAAAGGGTTAAAACCTACAATGGCATCAAAGGCTTGGACATATTGGAGAGAAGTGCCTTCGAATACTTCATGGTAAAGGTATGGTAGAAGTTATGTCTAATAACTCTCTGGATTTTGATTTCTGTGAAAATTGTGTATATGGGAAGCAGTATCGGGTAAGTTTCCCCTCTGGTGGTAAGAGGGTGAAACAAATATTAGAGCTTGTGCACAATGATGTGTTTCGACTTGTGTCGGTTCCATCACTAGGTAAGTCTTTGTACTATGTATCATTTATAGATGACTTCTCAAGGAATACATGGATATATTTCCTCAAGAAGAAATATGAAATCTTTTCTAGGTTTAAAGAATTTAAGGTTCTGGTGGAAAACTAGATAGAGAAGAAGATCAAGGTGCTATGGATAGATAATGGTGGAGAGTTTTGCAAGAAGGAATTTGAAGAGTTTTGTAAGAAGTGTGGTATAGCAAGGCAGAAGACTAATCCATACACACCTGAGCAAAATGGAGTTGCAGAAAGAATGAAAAAGACATTGATGGAAAGGGAAAGAAGCATGCTTAGTGGTGTCGAGATAAGACAAGAATTCTAGGTAGAGGCAGTGGAGACTGCATGTTACCTTGTCAATAGATCACCTTCATCAATGTTGGAGGATAAGACTCCATAAGAGGTATGGATTGGTAAGAAACCTTCTCTTTCACATTTGAGGGTATTTGGATGTGATGCATATGTACATTTTCCAAAGGAGAAAATAACAAAGTTGGATAGTAAATCTGAAAAGTACAAATTTATGGGGTGTAAGGATGGTTTAAAAGGTTATAAGCTTTGGAACCCAATAACAAGGAAGGTTGTGTACAACTGAGATGTGGTATTTAGAGAGGTGAAAATTGTTATTAAACATGAAGTCCTACCAAAGGAACCTAAGAATATAGAGTTTGAGCTAAAGGAGGAAGAATCAGACTCTATAGCAGAAGAGGAATCAGAAGATGAAGAGCCACAAACTCCGATTCTGAGAAGATCAATTTGAGAAAGAAGGCAGCCAGAAAGGTATAGTCCATCTGCTTTCTGTTCAAATTTTTATTTATCTATTACTAATGATGATCCTAGAACTGTGAAGGAAGTGGTAGATTCAAAGGATGGAAAACTCGAAAAGAGGCCATGGTTGATGAAATGGCATCTTTTCACAAAAATGAGGCTTGGGATTTGGTGGAGTTGCCGACAGGAAGGAAACCCATTGGAAACAAATGGGTGTTCAAAAAGAAGATGAATGCAGCAGGAAAGGTGGAGAAATACAAAGCTCAGTTGGTAGAAAAAAGTTATTCTCAGGTGCTGGGAATTGATTTTGGTGATATTTTTTCTCTTGTTGCCAAGGTAGCTTCTATTAGATTACTTTTATCTGTTGCTGCTGCTTTTGATTTTGAGGTAGAACAGATGGATGTGAAGACATCATTTCTTCACGAGGATCTGGAAGAAGAGATCTACATGAAGCAACTTGAAGGCTTTATGGTGAAGGGTACGAAAGAACTGGTATGCAAGTTAAAAAAGTCTTTGTATGGGTTAAAACAATCACCAAGGATGTGGTATTAGAAATTTGATACATTTATATGGGGACTTGGCTTCACCAAAAGTAAAACAAACCACTATGTGTATTTTAAATTAATTGGTGACCATGTTACTTATCTGGTCTTGTATGTGGATGATATGTTGTTGGTTGGAAATGACAAATAAATTATCCAACATTTGAAGACCCAATTTCCCTCCAAATTCGACATGAAATATCTTGGTGCTGCAAACTATAGTTTGGGCATGGAAATTAAATGAGATAGAGCAAAGAGGAAGCTCTGGTTAAACCAGAGGAAGTATGTTGAGACAATATTGCAAATGTTTAATATGCAAGATAGTAAACTGGTGAAGGTTCCTATTCCTGTAGGTGTAAAGTTATTTGCTAAACAATGTCCCAAGACACAAGAAGAGGAAGAGGATATGTCCCGTGTTCCATATGCAAGTGTAGCCGGTAGCCTGATGTATACAATGGTTTGTACTAGACCAAACATTGCACATGCAGTGGGAATATTGAGTAGTTTTATGTCAAAACCAGGGAAGGAGCATTGATAATAGTGAAGCGGGTTTTCAAGTATTTGCGTGGCACTAGTGATTATGGTTTGTGCTACCAAGGAATACCAAGATTGGAAATCCATGGCTTTGTTGATGCAGACTAGGCTGGAGATCTGGATCAGAGAAGATCTACAAGTGGGTATGTGTTTAACCTATTTGGAGGTGCAGTCAATTGGATGAGTAAGAGACAATTTGTAGTGGCACTGTCAACTACGGAGGTAAAACACATGGCAGCCACTCATGCAAGCAAGGAAGCATTTTGGTTGTAGAGATTATGTTCAAGTATGGGGTTAGTACAACGAGCTATAAGGATAGACTGTGATAGCCAAAGTGCAATTTTCTTGGCAAATAACCCTAATTATCATTCAAAGACAAAGCACATTGATGTTCAATAACACTTTGTGAGGGATGTGGTAGAAGACAAAAAGGTGTTGCTGGTAAAGGTGGACACTTTGAAGAATACTGCAGATGCATTGACAAAATCTATGAGCTCTGAGAAGTTCTCTTGGTGTAGAGAAACAATGGGCATTACAAGGGTGGATCAATGACTAATATCTCTTGTGGAAAGAAAACAACAAGTGGGAGAATGTTGGGTTGTGTAATATTATTTCGTTGCACCAGGCGTAGTGGGGGGCGGTAGCTCCCCTCTACGGGGTGCCTTGGGGAAATTTTTTTGGACCCTGTATTTGGTGGGCGGACCTACGTATGGTTTTGTGCATGGATTTCACACATGGTTTTGGGCGCGATGGTTTTCAGTCCATGGTATTTTGTAGATCCGGTTAAGGGACCTATGGTTATGTTCTAATCCAAGGTTAATAAATTGGGGTTTATGGATGATTTGGCATGTATATATATGTATTGTAACATTGAAAGGAACATAATGAAAAATCAATCTAGTAGTCCTGGTTTTGATATCCAGGGGAAAATCTCTGTGTATATTTATTTTATGTGTTATTCTCTCACCATTGTTTATTTTCTGTTTTTAGAATTCGTATGTAGGTAATTTCTGTACGAGGTTAAAGCCTACAAAAATAAATGTCACCCAATAAGAAAATATACAAAATAAGGTTTTTAAAGGTATATTAACTTGAAATTAACATAATTTTGGTTGTAAGATCTATTTTTGGTGATTCAAAAATTGTGATAAAGAGGAAAAATAGAACTATTATTATTTTCTCATGTGGAAAAGAGTTCTACAAAAAATTATACACCTTCTCACGGATGATGGTATTTCATAACCCATGTATAAGACTATGACACCACTCATGAAGTAGTCCCCAGACCATATCACTTACTGCATACACTTATTGATCGAAGGGGCTGCCTAGGAATTTTTCCTCCTGTCATCGTTGGGAGCATGTGATAGGGGTATTTGTTGATCCTCCCATGCATAATTATAGCAACTTGGTAAGGTCATAAAATAGTGTGAAGTTTGATGATGATGCCTTGTGTCATATACATACATGGATTTAATATTAAATATGGTTCACCTTTTATGCTTCAATGAACCTTGTGTCCATGTTAGATGACCTTACTTGTTTCCTTGAGCCTACATTTAAAGGTTATCTAGTTGTATCCATGGTCCTTTAGAGGACATTGATGATGTTTCATTCATACCTCTTGGACATTGATGACACATCCTTTGGAGGGCCTTCCATTGTACATTGGATGTTGCACCTCTATTGATGGAAGTTGATCCTAATGATAACCTGGCATGCTTAGAAACACACTCCTACACCTCCATCAACTTGGATGCTACCCATTGGAGCTAGGACGTTGTCCCTATATGTTGATGTGGTAACATAGATAATGGCATGGGATTAAGGAGTTGTCATCGGAGCTTCAAAGAGCACTTTTGGATCATGAGACATGACTTTTGATGAGGAAACATGCTTTATGGGCCACCTATTGTACCATTTATGGAGAGGCATGTCTTTTTAGGATGACATCACCCTTTCAAGGCCTATGCACTCACACATGTGGTTTGATTGAGGTGAATTTTCATGTTTTGTCGTTGTATTTTCACATTTGAGGTTATATTGAGGGTCAAATTAATGACTTATCCACCTTGTATCATGGATTTGTTATGATTTTGAGTAAATCAGTTAACTACCCTCATACCAATATGGGATTTATTCACTTCTTTGGGTCATTATCATACTTGGAGATCATTCATCTCTTGATTAACATATTTTCTCTAGTTCACTATAGAGGTCTAGTTAAGCAACTTCTCTTTGGGACTCTTGTGACGTGGATTGATCTCTTTTCATGGATGGTTACAATGAATCTTAGTTGAATACATTGTAAAGTAAGTATAGTTAATTCTTTTATCTTAGCTTCATATTTTATTAGATGGATGAATTATGTATTAAACATGTTAGCATGGTATTTGTCTCATGATCCTTGTTAAACCAAACCTTCTTCCAAGGTTTTGATGAAGTAGCATATTATCTCCTTCCCTTAATTCATCTTTGAAAATTGCCAACCTTGATTTCAAATCTTACAGTCAGCAAATTTATTTTCCCTAGTTTCCTTTAAATTTTGTTGCTACTCCAAAAAACCCCAAATTAGTTTGTTCCTAGACTTCCCTAGATTGAGAAGGTGCTAGTCCTCTCTCTTGTGGCAATCATATTTTATTATAAGAATCATTATTTTTTTTAAGGAAAATTAGGGTTTTATTACAAAAAGGTATTATATTTTAAACTTTTATTGACTTGGATGTTAATATTCTAGAGTTAGGAATTGTTTTAGAAGCATAAGGTTAATAAAAGCTACATTTTATTTGCAAATTCTAGTCATTCATTATGCCTGGCATCTAGGGCTTTAAATGTTATTATATTCCTTTTAATAATACAAAATTTGTTATAGTTTATTGTCTAATTTAATTGTAATTTAAGCCTCATTTTACATTTTAATTATCATAGTTTCTAGGGATAAATTTGTTACTCCCATAAGTTGTTATATTATTGTTTTTTCATTGTTAGTTTATGATAGTTTATGCAATTTATTGTTTGGTGTGTTTGGGCAACCTATTTGAGCCATTATTGGTTCACCTAAGCCTCTATATTGAGCCATAATAATCTTTGAACTTAAAACTAGAAGTTACTCTCTTATGCACCTAAAATCCCAATTTCCTATATTTATAATTAGTGGAAAAGCATTTTAGTACCCTTAGGGGGCACTTAGCTTAGGTTCCTTGGTTTATATGATCCCTACGATACACTATGGAAGCCTCTTTTCTTTGGATTGGACCTATCACTAAAAGGAATGGAGCCATTCAGGTGACAATGGTGACACTCCTATTGTTGCACTTTATCTAGGTCATCTAGTGAGGTTTTGCACTAGGGTATTATATTTTGCTGTAACACTCACCATAAGATCAAGAAGCATTCTATTTAGAAAAGTATAAAACTAATTCTCAAAAGTTTGTGGTTAAATGTTTGGTTTTCCAACAAAATAAGGGAGAGATAATCACGAACCCCAATCTTCTATAATCATTAACCATACCAAGTCAATGTTGAGAAGAGGATTCAATTATATGCCTACCTAAGTTTGGAGGAAAGAATGCGATCATGGTAATGGTGGATAAATCCACAAAGTATGCCCATTTTTTCTCTATTTCTCATAATTCTAAAGAAAGTATAGTAGCTACAACATAAACTACATGGAATCACTGAGATTATTTTAAGTGATAGAGGTTGAGTTTCCACTAGTAATTTTTGGATTAAATTATTTTCTTGTTTTAGTACTTAATTATATCACAATTCCTCTGAGATTGTGAATAAATATTCAAAAGGATATCTTCATTTCATTCATTATGATAAAAAATCACAATGGCTCAACTGGTTTACCTTATTAGAATGGTAGTAAAACACATCTTTCCATACTTCATAAGAATGTCTCCATTTATGTCACTTTATGGCTATCATCCTCGATCCATTGCATTATCCTTGAGAGGGAAGTGAATGTTTAAGAAATGGAGGGCACCAATAAAAGGTTCACTAACTATTGAATGACAACTTAATTATGGCTCAAAATAATATGAAACAATAAGCATATCAACATAATATTGAAAGAGATTATAATCGATGGGCTGCGAAGATTCACGGTTGATCGATGGCGGCCGCTAGGGTTTGAGAACCTATGACAAACGTAGGCTCTGTCCCTCTGCAATTGCAGTAACGGCAGGCCTGAACCTACTGCTGTAGTCAGTAGCCAAGGACGACACTAGATCTTCATCCTTAAAACAATGGGTATGCTTCGTATGGAACAACAGTCGGGGGGAGGCGGAGAACCTCCCCCGTAAGACGACAATGAAATGCCTGAGAACTAGGCAGAAAAGGAAAACACAAACCAGAATGGTGACAAAGTGCGAGAGGTTCATTCAGCGACCTGCAAACCAGTCGCAACAATTCGACCACAGGTTGAACTGCCAGGAAACAGTATTGAAGCAAGAATACAGTTCATGTTAGACCATGCTCTCATAGGGAAGTTCATTGGGATGTGGCCGACTGAACGAGCATTGCGAAGCTTGATAAACACGAAATGGCATCCCAAGGGGCACATTACCTTGCAGCTAGGACCGAAAGGCTTTTTCACAGCTATATTCAACTGCTTGGAGGATCGAAACAGGGTCCTGGATGGCAGCCCTTACTTCTTCAACGCAGCTGGATTATTTCTCAAAGGTTGGGTAGAGCGCTTCAACCCTGATACGGTAGATCTTAGCTGGGATCCGGTTTGGATCTGCCTGTATTCTCTTCCCAACGAATTTTGGGGGGAAGACTCTCTGAAAGCGATAGGAAACACTCTGGGTGAGTTTGTCAAATCAACCGAAGAAATGAAGACAGGTACATACACATCTTATGCCAGAATTTGTGTTTATATGGATCTCAACCAAGCTCTTCCAGATGCGGTAAACCTCTCTCACTTTGATAAGAACTGGTTACAAATGATTGACTATGAACATGTGCCCTTTCGCTGTCGAAGATGTCATGACCTGGGGCACTTATTCAGGGACTTCCCTCTAAATCAGAAACCCTCCCCTGCTTCGGATCAGGAAGTCTCAGATGGATCTGGATTCATCAAGGTAGCACGTCGCCGAAGGGCAAATAAGAAGCCCGCCTCAAAACCAAAAGTAGTGCAATCCAGTCAACCAAAGCCATCCACCAGCAACAAATTTGATGCCCTAGCCAATCAATCTGAAACTCAAATGAACTTGTCAGAAACAGCACCTAAGAACGATGAAAACAACAAAAAAGAAGGATCCACCAGGGTTCAAATAGATACTAAGGGCAAGGAAGCTTCGACCTCAACAGAACAAAAGGATGTGGCATGGAATACTCAAGATAAACCAATGGAGAATCCACTATCAGGTATTGGTACAGAAGAAGAACCAATGGAAGATCAAGACTACTCTCACTTTATGGATGAAGAAATAGACACAATAGATATAGGGGATCTGGATCTCCCGGGACTGGAAAAGGCATGCACCACCAACAATTTTGACAATATTCTAGCAGGACAACTAAAAAACTTGGAAGAGGTTTTATCAAGAGCTCAAAGGCAAAAATCTTTAGGTGTCCAAACAGGCAGCTCTTGGGATCGGCGACTCATTGCCAAGGACATCAAAAAGCGAGGTAGGAAAACTGTCCTCCAAAGAACAATTAAGGTAGGGCAAATCTTAGTGGATTTTGGCAAATATGCCAAGTTAACTAAATACTTTAGTCTTGATATCAATCTTTTCCAATGAAGTTAATTTATTGGAATATTAGAGGGCTTAACGGTCCCAGGAAAACCCGTTTACTCAAAAACATGATAAAGCAAGAAAACCCTCAGGTTATCTTCTTGCAAGAAACAAAGTGTGACACCATAGTGTTGGAAAAGCTAGCTAATAAATTTTGGCTGGGAAGTCATAATACATCAGTTGATGCAAATGGAGCCTTAGGAGGCATTGCAATCATATGGGATTCGAGAGCTGTGGATCTCACCAACTTTCATGCGCACAAGAGCTTTCTCCAAGCTACATTTCACATCTTAGGAACAAATCAATATGGACTCCTAACTAATGTTTAATTCCCACAGGAAACTCATCAAAAAGAAAGGATCCTCAACTCCATCTCGGCACTTAATCAAAACAGACCATTCCCTCTTTGGATTGCAGGTGGAGACTTTAACATGATCACAAGAATGGAGGAACGAAGAGGAGGTAGGGGCAGAAGTTCTCAGGATGGAACACTCCTGATGACTTTATTCAAAATAACTGGCTCATTGATCTCCCCTTCAATAATGGAAATTTCACATGGAATAAAAAACAAGCCGGCAACCTCCAAATTGCATCTCGGTTGGATAGATTTATTCTCTCAGACAATGCCATTCATCTTGGAGGGGATTTCGCTACTTCTATCTTGCCCTTCACTGGTTCAGATCATTGGCCCATTTCCCTCCATTGGTCTCGACCGGGGAACAATATACGCAGACCTTTCCGCTTTGAAGCCTTCTGGCTGACTCATCCTGACTTCCATCAATTCATAAGCACAGAATGGAACAACTTTCATCCTCCTCCAAGGTCCAAAATGTTCCAATTTCAACAAAAACTCAAGCACCTCAAAGGCAAAATCAAATATTGGAATAGAACCACTTTTGGCAATATTCTTCACGGGAAGGCAAACATTGAATAGGATATGAGGCAACTGCAACAAAAAATCATCACTCAGGGCAGATCCGATGATCTTTCTGACCAGGAAAAAACTCTTGAAAAGGAACTAATGGAAAAAGACAAACATGAAGAAATGTTATGGAAGCAAAAATCAAGAATTAGGTGGCTCGAAGAGGGTGAGAAAATCACCAAATTCTTTCACAATACCACAATCCAACGTAGAATGCACAATAATATTACTCACATTCAAAATGAGCAGTGAGCTAAACTTGAAAAACATGAAGAGATCGAGGCCGAACTCCTCAATCACTTCAAGTAGGTGCACAAAGAACCAAGCATTAACCGTTCTCAAGCCATTCAAAATATCACCAGCAAAATTCCCAAACTCATATCTGATCAACACAATCAAATGCTCCTCAAATCGGTCGATCTTCAGGAAGTGGAATCTACAGTTAAGAAACTAAAAGCCGGCAAAGCTCCAGGTCCGGATGGTTTTACTTCCAATTTTTCCATCATTTCTGGGATCTCATAAAGAATGAAGTCTGGCAGGTAGTGGAAGAATCACACTCACTTCGATGGATGTTTCCATGAATAAATGCCACCTTCTTAGCTCTGATTCCTAAGGTTGAGACCTTGCAAACAGGACAAATTCAGACCGATTGCTCTCTACAATATCATTTACAAAATAATCTAAAAAATTATAGCCGCAAGACTAAAGCTTCTGCTTCCTCTGATCATCTTGCCGGAACAGTCTGGATACGTGTAAGGGAGATAGATAACAGATGGTATCATCCTCACGCATGAAATCATCCACTCCTTGAAGACCTCCAAAAAGCCAGGTATGCTTCTTAAACTCGACCTCTCAAAAGCCTTTGATAGCCTCAGTTGGAATTACATGGAAAAGATCTTACTGGATTTTGATTTCAATGCTTCATGGGTTCGCTGGATTATGAGCCTCATCCTCCTTCTTCTCGGTTTTAATCAATGGAATCCCCTCTGAAACCTTTCATCCATCCCGGGGGATCAGGCAAGGGGATCCCCTCTCCCCTTTCCTCTTTATCATAGCAGCGGAAGGTCTTGGGCGAAGCATCAAGCATGCTCAACAAGCTAATCGCCTCAAAGGTCTCTCATTCCACAACACCCCTGTAGCTACTCACCAGCAGTTTGTGGATGACACCATGCTTTATGGGCACCCATCTGTCCAGGAGGCTAGGCAGTTCAAATCTATTTTAGCTGACTTCTCAGAAGCCTCTGGGGCGGCTATTAATCAGTCCAAGTCTCAAATCTTCTTTTTTCACACCTCCTCTGCTATCCAGTCAACCATTTTACGAATCCTCAAATTTACCTCAGCCAAGCTACCCTCTACGTATCTGGGAGCCCCCCTCATTGCCTCAAACTTGAAGCATTCAGCTTGGAAATCTCTCTTAGAAAAGCTGGAAGCCAAACTTTCCTCGTGGACCCATAGATCCCTCAACATGGCAAGCCGTCTAGTCCTGATCAAAGCTATCCTTCAGGCCATGCCCCTCTACCTTTTTTCCATTCTTTCAGCCCCTAAATGGGTTCTCAAAGAGCTCAAAGCCATCCAAAGAGCCTTCCTCTGGGGTAGTAGTGGGCTTCACCGCAAATGGGCTCTGGTCAAATGGGAGACTGCATGTCTTCCTAAAAAAGGAGGTGGCATCGGATTGCAAGATCCCACACACAGCAATGCGGTCATGGGAGCTCGTATCTGCTGGAGTTGGCTCTCGGGCTCTCTCACTCCATGGGCCACCTTATGGACAGCTAAATATGTGGGAAATTGTCCCAGAGAGGATCTTATTAGAATATCTGAGATGTGCAAAGGTTCAATTATTTGGAATTCGGCAAAAATTCACAGGAACCTCATTCAGCAACACAGTTTTTGGGAGGTTAAAAGCGGAGACCATGCTCGATTTTGGGATGACTCTTGGCAACAGTCGCCCAAACTAAGAGACCTCTTCCCGAATATTGCACCTGTGGAATAGGATCTCCATCCCCCCATCATGGTGGGAAATCTCTGGAGTATCACGGCCCAACAAGACATCAGAAAATGGCACAAAGATTCTCAGATTATAGCTAATGGAACAACACAAGAACAACAAACTCTAGACACATAACTAGCAAAGAGGAAAATACAATGTTCAGAGGGAAAAGATGTTCTCAGATGGGGTTATGAAGAAAGAGGCACATATTCCACAAAAGAGGCTTACAATCTACTAATTAAAGATCACTCCAGGCCCGATAAGATATGGAGCAAGATATGGGATTCCTCTATCTGGCCGAAAATCTCCACCTTTCTCTGGCTCCTCTGCCACAAAAGGGTTCTAACTTGGGATAACCTGAGGAAAAGAAATTTCATTGGCCCCCCCATATGCTTCAATTGCAAAAAAGAAGAAGAGACCATTGAACACCTCTGGTATAACTGCCCATTAGTGCATAAGCTCTGGCAAAAAACACATTTTCGTTGTTAGAAAGAGACAGGCGCGAATGGAGACATAACAACTACTATATGCAATTGGGACCCCCACCCTTATCAAAGCAAGATTCTCAATTACATGTGGAAGCTCATCCCAGGCTTTGTAACTTGGACCATCTGGAAAGAGAGAAATGGCAGAATATTCAAAAACCAATTCAAATCTTTGGATGAGATCTGGACAAACATAAAGAAAAATCTTGAAGAAACCATCTCTCTAAAAACTTGGTATCAGGATGATCTCCCCACTCTCCCTCAGGAACAATCAATCTAAAACAATTGGGAATTCCATAGAAAGCAAGATCAGTTAGTCAAAGGAACTAGGCCCCCTAACGGTTCACCTCCGGGGAAGTGGTCCTCTCCCCCAAAAGATATGTATAAATTCAATTTCGATGGGGCATCCAAGGGTAATCCTGGGCACTCAGGATTTGGAGGAATTATCAGAGATCACAAAGGGAACAATATCATAATCTCCTGGGATATCATGGTTGGGATACCAACAATTCTGCTGAGTTAGAAGGCCTTTAGCAAGGGCTCCTAATTGCACAAGATAGGAACCTTTTTCTGATCATTGTTGAGGGAGATTCTCAAATCCTTATTCAAATGGCTACGAAGATTCTCCAGGGTTCCCCTTATTCCAAAGTTTGCAACAGTTGGAGAATGGCTCAAAGACTATTGCATATGGAGAGATGGATAAGTGGCAATAGGGCGATCTCATTCACCCACGTCAGAAGAGATGGGATCAAAGTTGCAGACTTTCTTGCCAATGTGGGAGTGGACTGTGGTCAACCTCTTCTGACTGGAGCTCTAGCAACACTCCTACTGGATTCCCAATTGCTTGCTTTCAGCAATCTGGTGCAAAAGGAAAAACCTGAGCCTGCAGAAGCACTCCCGGATCCGGGTGATCCTCTTGCCATAAATGGCATTCATGCAGCATCACCTCCCCGCGTACTGCCACCTGCTCCGCAACGTGGAGCCCCAGGTCTCGACTGGAGGAGGGAGGAATGTTTTTATGGCCAACGGATGGAGCAGGACGACGCCATTAATGAAGGCCGAAGCCCAACGCAGCCTGTTGATTGTTATTTACATGGAGGCTCCCGGTGATTTTACCATTCGGTCGGTTCAGGATTATGTTGTTCAGTTCGTTTTGAGAACTGAATGCGAAGGTGAGAGGGCGTCTAGCCTCAGAGGGGAAATTCGAGCTAGTTCTGGCTCGAATTTGCAGCGCTTCCACTCTACCTGCGTGCTGTGCACTGGAAACCCTTCTGTGGCCTAGGGTAAGTGGTTTATTCGTTGTCACATAAGTTACATCTACTCTGTCTCTTGGTTTTGTGCTTCTACTGTGTTTTTCTCTGCTTTTTGATTCAGTTCTGTGCCCTCGGTTCATCTGAGGCATAATTCTGGGTTTAGTACTGGTTCTGTTGAGTTTTCGGTGACTGTCCGCATTATGAAGCGACCAGGGAAACGCACCCGCTCGGGTGAACGGCCTGGTAGCAGCAAGCGTCCCTCCGCTCGCCCTCAGCCCACCCCGCTGCTCACAACCATTAACCTCACTTCCTCCCCTCAGAATCCTCCTCCCTGCAATCCCACTCGCCATTCGATTCCAAACAGTGCCTTTCAGTCCACTCATTTTAAATTCCAAAGTAATCTGAACCGCCCTCTGATTCAGCCCAGATTACCATCCTCATGTCTGAAGAAGTTAACCAGGTACCCCCTATTTCTTACATTAACCCCAATTCCTCTCACAGTAGTGAGCGCTCCTTTGCCAAGAATTCCATGGATGTTAAAAGGGACGCTGAACCAGTTATCCAAGTTGATTCGCCACCCTTAATCCCTCCCCTGGTTGACTGTGTTAATTTGGTAATGGACCCCGACGTTGGTACCACTGACAAGATGCAGGAGGGCAACGTGTTGGGTGACAAAGAAGTGCTCAGCCAGGACGACGCGTGTCTGCAGGCCGAGGAGACACAGGGGGACGAGGAAAAATGAACAAGTGGTACTTTCGGTCGCTCTTTTTGGCTCTCTGGTGGATGCTCCGGAAGCAATGCCCAGTTTTAGGCTTCTCCTCGCCGTGGCGTATGTTTGGTTCTTGGTTTCCAGGATCTCAGCTCTGTTTTTATGCTTATCTTCTGTTCTATCTCTCTAGGCATGTTTGTAAAGGCAACATAATTGGCTGTATGTTTTTTGGGATTCCCCGGTTTCTATAGTAATGGGGAAGTTTTGTAATGTACTAGGCTTGCGGGCTCCTGCCCTTGCAGCCGCCACCTCATGAAAAAATAATTTTGTTTACCAGTTAATAGAAATAGCTGTTACCGAGAAAAAAAAACATAGTATTGAAAGAGAATTTGACAATGGAAGATTGGGTATTTATAAGGTTATATCCATACAAGTATATATCCATTGAGCAACAAAAGAAGGAAAATAAACTAGCACCAAGTATTATGGTCCCTATAAGGTGTTGTAGAGTATTGGAAGTATGGATTAAAAATTTGAGTTGTCTCATTCTTCAAATATACATCCAATCTTCTATGTTTTTTCTTAAAGAAGATAATTGGTGACAATATCCCAGTTTATAATATTTTACTGGATATTAATGAAGAAGAGATAATTATACTAGAATTAGAAATAATCCTTGAAACACAGATCAAGCAACTACAAAATTGAGCAATTATTGAGTACCTAATGAAGTGAAAGAAAATATTAGTAGAAGAGGTGACATGGTAAGATGAATTCTTCATGTATAAATGCCCATAGCTAATCAAGTGTTGAAGGAAACACTTGTTTGAAGGGAAGAGGCATGTTAAGCCATATATATTGAGTTATTGCAACTCTAATTTTTATTAATGTTATCCTTATTGGTTGGCTAGGCTACTTAGGTTTAGAGATCATCTCATCTTGTGCATTTGTTATATTGTAAAAGAAGGTTTTCCATCAAAGCCACTTCTCATTCATTCTTTTCTCTCTTTGTCAAAGCATAGAGTTACTTCTCTTTCTATTTTTCTATCTTGTAAGAGGACGTGACATTCATAAAACACAAATTGACCTAAAAAATTATTAGGTTAGCCTCAATATAATACTAATAAAAAATAAATAAACTAGTTAATTTTGATATAATTATTTTTAAATTTTGAAACACATGACAAATTTCATGTATTTTATTTCAACACACACACACATAGTTTTTTAAAACAAAAAATTGTCTCAATTTTTGTTTCTTTCCAAACATAGCAAAACATATCATAACTCAGTTGTCAACTTGTTATAAAGACAATCTATAAGTTTTTAAACCTTTAGAGTAAGCAATGCACACACAAATTATTTATAAACAAAAAAGTAAACAATGAAAATCACACAATATTTGGAGATTTACCCTTAAAACTCCTTAAGCAAGAAAACAAACACAATGTTTAGAGCTACACCTCTATCTTTCTTCATCATTTACAATACAATATATAGGATCCCGCAACATTCAAAACCCTAATATGTTGACCGAAATTAGATCCCTAACAAGAATTACATTACAATGGGTTGAAAATCAATGGACTCAAAAACACTATAAAATAGGCCAAAATTAAACCAAGAAAACCCAAAAAAGTTGTCTTTGGGGCTTCACCCATGACCCCCCTGATCCCATATCAATGTAAAGTACCTGGGGCTAATCATAATACCAAACACAATCATTATTGATTGCTATTTTGGAATGCAGGTTGACTCATCACTATTATTCAAGGAAAACCATGCCACCTGAAATAGTCCATTGGGGGTCCGTAAAGAGGTAAATTCTCATTTGTGCCAAATTCCTTTGAGTCTTGGATCGTTAACCTGCTTCCTTACAGTTAAAGAAAACAAAATCTTAAACAATTCAAAAAAAAAATCCTACTTTAAAATCAAGTCAAAAACGTTTTCTATTATATAATTGTGTTAACAAAATAACATTTTAAAAATTAAAAATATACCACATAAATTATGTTTTTTCCCTTCCAAATTTTATTTATTTTTTAATTAAGATTGTAGCAACATGTTACATCTATATAGAAAAATTGACTTAAAAGAATTTGTATTAACTTTAAAGAGATTACATTACTAGAAATAATTGTGTTTAAAATTATATTTAAATTGGTTTTGTTTTTTTAATTTACAAAAACAGTTATGGATTTTTTATTAATTCATTCAAACTAGTTTGAAGGATAAATTTTTTTACATCTACAAAATCTTCTTCCTTTGAGTTCAGAAATGTCTAAAATTTAAAAATCTTCTTCCTCTGAGTCAGAAATGTCCAAAATTTAAAAATCTTCTTCCTTTGAGTTCAAAAATGTCTAAAATTTAAAGGAATTTTTAGCTTTCTATTTTAATTTGTCTTAACTTATATAACCTCACAAACACTCCTAATATAACTATATATTTGCAAAATATATGTTAAATATTAAAATTAAACTATCCTTCAATATTATATAACTATATATTTGCAAAATATATGTTAAAGATTAAAATTAAACTATCCTTTAATATTCCCCCAAGAGCAAGGGCGCCTTCATTTTCATCGTTTCCGTTCTTGGCTGAGAAGGTGTTGAAGCCCCGAAAATCGAGTCGACAACAAGGGGGATACCCACCCGGTTCAGACCTTGGTTGGCAGCTCCTTATCCATTTGGTATAGCGGGTCCGACTGGGGATAATGGGACCAGTTTCCCAATCTAGAGGTGTTGTCGTTGTGTGCAGAGTTGGATGATGCTGATCTAAGAGTACTTTAAAGCTAATTAATTCAGACTTTTAAACTAACTCTATGCTATTGTAATCTAATGAGAAACAACACATCTAATCTACGCTAACCCGGGTGTATTTCTTCTATTATGCGATCTAAAGAGATTTCAAACAATAACTGGTAATAAAGATCATTAAGCTATTATAAGAATAGAAATCAATTAATAGAAACCACTTTGCATAAGAAGTTAGGCAAAACAGTAGTGAACAACATATCGCATAATAAGTTATTCATATATCAGACATAAATAAATGGCTCCACCGTACAGAAGTGCCAAATGGTAACTCATACATTCATGCAATAACATATAAACAACTGAAAATTGTATATCACTTTAAGAATATAAGCAGAAATGGCCAAGAGATAAAAGTACCATTTATGACTAATCCTACTCATAAGCTTCAAGCAAAAACGATTTATCTCTACTTGTTCTAACATTTACTAAGAGTACAAAAGTCCAACATCAGTAGCAGACATCAAATGCAAACATTAATAAATCTCGATCTATCCATTCACCAAAACCTCCTCTGAGGGTGCAGAAGTGCATGTTCTGAGGACAAGTTTTTGACAAATTTCTGGACCCTTCTCTAAATGCATGAGAAGGGTTAAAATATTACTTCTTAATTCTAATAATAGTATCTTTACAAAATTTAGGATGTGGTTTTCAAATGACCGTCCTTTTTATAATCTAATAAAAAGGAAAAAACAAAATTCTAAAATAAGGCTACTTCTGAACTTGGTCTTTAAAACTGCAAGTGTTCATCATGGGCTTGAGAAGAGTCGGCTGGCTGACTTTTGCACTGAGCTGGGTTGCGAAAACAAAATCTATGAGAGCTGGCACTACTTTTTTGGCCGTGTTTATGATGCATTTCACAGTCATCCATTGACTATGCGGCTTGACCAAGTATGCCCAGTAACATTCCCAATTTAACCTGTTCAATGCCTGGATCGCTTTTCCCTTTTCCTGCGCCGTCTGCTTCCATTCTGCTTCCAGTCATAGTTTATTTGGTAGGTACCCCGGGTTGGTCTCTTCGATTAAGTTGGCCCTATGTAAATTCTCATTTACACAGTCGATAAGAATGTTTGCTTGTGTGGCCGCTATCTCCGCTTCTTGTTCTGCCTGCCTGATTTGATCGTCCCATTTATTAAAGAGCAATTTCTCGTTTATTCTGGGTGTACTTGCTCTTTTCCCTTCATCTTGTGGGACAGACTGGGAATCCCATAACATCTTATGATAAACATGGATAGGTAATGGGTTATGGGTAGTCCATTTCCAACCCATAGTGGGAAATTTAGACACATAACAAATAGAATCCATAACATACGTGGATAGATAAAAAGGAGGATAGATCCTTTGAGACAAGGATCTTTTAGACCGGTAATTCATAACAGCCGTGTATAGATTATCAAAAAAGATCTTGGCCCAATCCATAATATCGGCATTTGTGGCAGCGTCTATTAATGGTAGCCATTCAGACGAAAATTTATTGATATCCGGCATCCCAAATAATCTACAAAGCATGGCCGCAACAAAACAATACGGAGAGGTGAGGGAACTAGTGTTGTACATACTGTTTTTGTCCTTTTTGAGCGGCTCCTCCTTTCTGGACCAATCTTTGGTGGTCTCTTCTAGGTTTGGGTTCTCTGCCGCAAATTTCTTAACGAATTGTGCATTGTAAGTCGCCTGCGGTTCAGCAAGATGATACATAAGCTTTAAATCTTGCACGGCGAATGATCCTATGAGCCCATGTCCTTGAACCTTGAATTGTCTGTTGTTCATCTCTGCATTGTCAAGTATCCACTTGATCATATCCGTATATGGTAGAATTTTGGGCCTTGTTGCTATCCGGTGAAGAAATGAACATGCTAGTTCCTCTAAGGATGCCTCAGAAGAGCGTTGTGAGCCCGCGACAGTATCAACCTTCATTACTCTAGGATTTTATTCTTCAAGCAGCCTGTACATGCTTTCCCATGTCGATATCCTTGCGTCTCTATTACAGGCTGTGTCTGTATACAAAGCCGCCATCTCCTTCGTCTTTTCCTTCGCCTCAGAGCCTTGGGCTTTATTTTTCTTTCCCATTTGCTCCTGCGTTTGGCTTTGAATCGTTTTAGCTCTTCGTTCCTGCAGATTACGAGTGAAATGGAAATGACTGATTAAGAAAGGTGATGGGTGAGTTTTAAATGCAACAGATATATCAAATATGCCACCTTACGTGAAGTAATTCTTTACAAAAGCATGCGTCTTCATTTCATTTAATAACTGACAACTAATTCATTTACTATCATTAAAAGCGCATGATCTTAAGTTAGATTATGGTAAGTGGCTTTTCTTTGAACAACGTGCCCGAAGGATTCGTGATGAAGTGATTTATGATTTGCTTACATAACATCGCAAATCGCGCCATCACAAATCGCACCATCGCAGATTGCACCATCGCAGCGATCACAACATCGCAGGTCGCAGAAGTTTGATGTTTGTCAAATCTTGCCAGTTCATTTCTGCGATATACGGTCTTACGATCGGTGTTATCGCAAATCGGTAAATCTTGAAGTTTTTTCCTTATGAGTATTACTTCATTGCGATGCGATGTTATGCTTAACACGAGGGTCTTGCACATACTGATATTATAGAGAAATGGAGGCATTTCCTATCTTTTTTGCAACGCGGTTTTAAAGATATTTCCCTTATCGTAGACTTAGGTTAAGAATATTCAAAAGATCTTTTTAAGCTTACGATGGTAACCTTATTTTGAAGAAAGGAAACTCTTGCTTTTTTTCTTTAAAATTTAACTAAGGGTCCCCATTCATTTAATATTTTGGACAACACTTAAATGAACAAGGGGGGGTGTTGCTGTCCACAACAATTGGCGATTCACTTGGGAGAACCAGTTATCTCTGATCTTCTATTGACATTTTTCAAACTTCTGAAACAAAAAATTTTCTCAGAAAACTTAAACTTTATTATAAAAAGATAAAAAATATTATACTTCAAACTGTCAATGATATTTTGTTTCAACCTCTTTCTATTTTAATTACTTGTATCCTTAGCTTGTCCTTGCATTTACATCAGCCATTACTTGGTCTTGTAAGAAAAATTAAAATAAAGTTTTCCCTGTGTAGCAGCCTTTTTAAATATGCTCCTTTGTCGCAGGTAGAGCCTCTGTTGCCAGCAGGCGTCCATAGCCTCGACAAGGTTACCTATTACCCAGTAATGATCATTTATCCTGCTTAAGGCTATTTACAACTTTTCAGAGAAAAACCCATTTTGACACTTTTTTTTTTTTATTCTCTAAAAAAAAATGTCTTGGTTTGGTGGCCAAATTATGACACAGTCATTCACTTGATTTACACTTTTGCTGAACAAGTTGGCTCGTGATGAGACCCCTTGTCTTTTGATTGCAACAATCTTGAGTCGTTGCCTTGTTTTGGTGGACAGTATTGGCAAAATCAGCAAGTTATAATATCTGTGATCATGATAAGCCGGCTCGTGATGAGACCTCTTATTCTTTCAGATATAGTGTTTTCTCGGATTGTTTCTCTGAATGCTGCGATTTCCTTTAGCAGGGAGGAAGTCAATTTTTTCCTTAAGAAAGTTCTGGACGACAATAATAGAGCTTTTTTGGAAATTGTTGTTTCTACATGGAATCCTTATTTTGTTGATGCCTTTCATTGTACTGACGTAAAACAATTTCTTCACTAAGATTGCTTTCTTCAAATTTCTTGGAGTTGAAACTAGTATCATATCTGGGTTAAAATTCTATTGATAATAAAGATCAAGTTTCCAGAAGATTTGCTATTTATAGAAGCAGAAGTTCAAAATCTTGATAGAGAAAAGGTGTCTTTAGTAAATGTCAAATGTTGTTAACCATAGAAAATTTTATCATGGAGAAAAATATTTAACGAAATGAGAGGTAGACATTCCCTAAGGTTATGTACAGAATAGGGATAATCTCTTCTCTTATTTTTCCTACCAACTATTTAAAAGTAAACCTAATAACCTAGCTAAATTACTCCTACTCCTATTCTAACTATATACAAAAATTAACTAGGTGAAATGATATTTCCAGTGGAGCCATATTTTCATTTTTATTCCTACACGTATGTAACTTTCAAACATCAGTGTTAAGAACAAAACTTTTCTTGGACTGTTAATGTTGGATGTGGAATAAGAATGTGTAACTTCAGTTGGAATTCTGTCTGAAATCTCTTTCTCATGAAAACTTCTTTCCAACTGGATACCTATTGGATCATAAAAATCAGGATGAATTTCTATTATGGACTGATGATCTTGTAATAGGAAAGATAACAAGCCAGGTTGCGAATATGATTTTTTAGTTTTAATGGCTTGTAACTTACTATGCGTTAAAGTCGAGCTTTTAGCAATTTCTTGTAAAAGGAAAGTCTCCATATATAAATCATTAAATAAATTAATGGAGAATAGATGGAAATTTCTGGAAAGATATTTATCAATTGGCGCGAATTGTCGACAAGTTTCGAAAGGTACTTTCCTTGGTTGATGGTGTTTTGGATGCCAAAGAAGTTTTTTATGGAAGTCTGATATTGATTGATCTTGGAATTGAGAAAGTTCTATACTTCCTTGACACAATTTAGCTTTCCAAAAGGGTAGCATGTCTTTCGAATGTTCTTTGATAAGGTGCTCAACATACCATAGTAATTTATCAAAAGTCTAAAAATTTAAAACACAATCCGATTTTGTACAAAATGAGTGCAAGTGAGAAAGAAAAAAATGATTATCTGTACAAATAATGTTACAACACAACTGGGATTGGCTTGGAATATCTTAGTTTTCACAAGAACTAGCCAGAATTATGGGATCCGAGAAATTTCGAATTTCGTCTTGTGAATCAGAAGACAAGTTATGATTGTGAACAGGCATGGGGGTTTCTTCATGATATGAATCATAGATCGGGGTATTGTCTTGGATAGTAAAATCAGGCAAGTGATCTTTTGCTTTGAAATGAGGATTGACTGATATGATTTCTGAATTAGAATATCTCTCATTATCTGAGTTTTGATGAGTTACTTGGGATAAATCAATAACATCATTGTTGTCAAAGTAACCATCATAAATGATTTTACAGGTTTCCCTAGATTTCTCTTTTTCGTCATATATTTTCAGACAAGGAAGGTCAAGTGGTTCTTGTTTGAAAATGATCAAAGGATGTTCTATAACTGTCTTTTTATCTTGAAAACCTAATGATGACTCATTTGAATAATCCTCTGTGTTTTTTGAGATATCTTTAATATTGAGAGGGGAAAAATTATCATCACTAAAAACATCAAGATAAAGAGAAAAATTTGATTCTGGAACAATGCATTTGAGAATATCATCATGGAAAAATCTTTGTTCATCAGATTCATCATGGACATCGGACTTTAGATCATACCTTTGTGTATTGATACTTTTTGAAAGAGAAACAGTTTGTTGTTCTAACCTTGGCATCTGCATTTGTTGACTTGCAACGATATTATCTGACCTTGTATCAAAGTCATCTCCTGGTTCCAAGGCAGGATTTCCTCCAGCATTCTCGCTTTTTTCTTCTTGCATTAGAGCATGCATGAATCCTAGGTTTTGGGGACTTTCTTCATCATGGCTGATTTGTATATTCAAATTGGAATTCTCATTCATATTAGAAGAAAATGAGACAAAACTTGAACTAATTTCTGCTTGATCAGACATAGGAGGCAGGGAATGCAGCATAATCTGAAGATTCTTCATCTATGAGTTCACTTTCAAGATCATACTTTAGATAATTAAGATGAAATCGCATATTAAAATCCCTAACAGATTCATCTTGTTTCCGTAGATAATCAATTTCATCATATACCTGGTCATAGTCATAACAATCAAATTCAAAAATGAAAGTCCTGACGAATTGGTCCCAGCTATGAATTGATGCAACTGGGAGGGTTCTGCACCATTTTCTAGCTTCCGCCGTGAATGTAAGAGTAAAAATTCTGCATAAAACGCCTTCATCAATTCTTTGACCATCATAACTTGAAACTCTTTGAATAAATTGAAGAGCATGATTAAAAGCAGAAGAATTATTCTTACCATTGAATTTTACCTGAGACAAGAGTCTTACCACTTCAGGGGGAGTGTTGGAAGAGGTAGGAACATGGATGCAACTCCAAATGGGAAGTTTGTGAGCAGCCATCCTGATTCAAATGTTACAATTGAAAATCATTCCAACAGACACTATGTTCAGGCCCTCCTTCTAGTGCCAAATATGTTGAAGCCCCGAAAATTGGGTCGACAACAAGGGGGATACCCACCCGGTCTGGACCTTGGTTGGCAGCTCCTTATCCGTTTGGTATTGCGGGTCCGACTAGGGATAATGGGACCAATTTCCCAATCTAAGGGTGTGTGTGTGTGTGTAGAGTTTGGATGATGTTGATCTAAGAGTACTTAAAGCTAATTTAATTCAGATTCTTAAACTAACTCTATGCTATTGTAATCTAATGAGAAACAACACATTTAATCTACGCTAACCCGGGGTGTATTTCTTCTATTATGCGATCTAAAGAGATTTCAAACAACAATTGGTAATAAAGATCATTCAGCTATTATAAGAATAGAAATCAATTAAGATAAACCACTCTGCATAAGAAGTTAGGAAAAACAGTTGTGAACAACATATCGCATAATAAGTTATTCATATATCAGACATAAATAAATGGCTCCACCATATATAAGTGCCAAATGGTAACTCATACATTCATGCAATAACATATAAACAACTGAAAACTGTATATCACTTTAAGAATATAAGCAGAAATGGCCAAGAGATATAAGTACCATTTATGACTAATCCTACTCATAAGCTTCAAGCAAAAACGATTTATCTCTACTTGTTCTAACATCTACTAAGAGTACAAAAGTGAAACATCAGTAGCAGACATCAAATGCAAACATTAATAAATCTCGATCCATCCATTCATCAAAACCTCCTCTAAGGGTGCAGAAGTGCATTTTCCGAGGACAAGTTTTTGACAAATTTCTGGACCCTTCTCTAAATGCATGAGAAGGGTTAAAATACTACTTCCTAATTCCAATAATAGTATCTTTACAAAATTTAGGATGCGGTTTTTAAATGACCGTCCTTTTTCTAATCTAATAAAAAGGAAAAAACAAAATTCTAAAATAAGGCTACTTCTGAACTTGGTCTTTAAAAATGCAAGTGTTCATCATGGGCTTGAGAAGAGTCCGTTGGCTGAATTCTGCGCTGAGCTGGCTGCGAAAACAGAATCTATGAGAGTTGGCACTACTTTTTCGGCCGCGTTTATGATGCATTTCACAGTCATCCATTGACTATGCGGCTTGACCAAGTATGCCCAGTAACATTCCCAATTTAACATGTTCAATGCCTGGATCGCTTTTCCCTTTTCCTGTGCCTTCTGCTTCCAGTGGTAGTTTATTTGGTAGGTACCCCGGGGTGGTCTCTTCAATTAAGTTGGCCCTGTGTAAATTCTCATTTACACAATCGATAAGAATGTTTGCTTGCGTGGCCGCTGTCTCCGCTGCTTGTTCCGCCTGCCTGATTTGATCGTCCCATTTATTAAAGAGCAATTCTTTATGATTCTCATTTATTCTGTGTACTTGCTCTTTTCCCTTCATCTTGTGGGATGGACTGGGAATCCCATAACATCTTATGATAAACATGGATAGGTAATGGGTTCTGGGTAGTCCATTTCCAACCCATAGTGGGAAATTTAGACACATAACAAATAAAATCCATAACATACGCGGATAGATAAAAAGGAGGATAGATCCTTTGAGACAAGGATCTTTTAGACCGTTAATTCATAACAGCCGTGTATAGATTATCATAAAAGATCTTGGCCTAATCCATAATATCGGCATTTGTGGCAACGTCTATTAATGGTAGCCATTCAGACGAAAATTTATTGATATCCGGCATCCCAAATAATCTACAAAGCATGGCCGCAGCAAAACAATACGAAGAGGTGAGGGAACCAGTGCTGTACATACCGTTTTTGTCCTTTTTGAGCGGCTCCTCCTTTCTTGACCAATCTTTGGTGGTCTCTGCTAGGTTTGGGTTCTCTGCCGCAAATTTCTTAACGAATTGTGCATTGTAAGTCGCCTTCGGTTCAGGGAGATGATACATAAGCTTTAAATCTTGCACGGCGAATGATCCTATGAGCCCATGTCCTTGAACCTTGAATTGTCTATTGTTCATCTCTACATTGTCAAGTATCCACTTGATCATATCCGTATATGGTAGAATTTTGGGCCTTGCTGCTATCCGGTGAAGAAATGAACATGCTAGCTCCTCTAAGGATTCCTCAGAAGAGCGTTGTGAGCCCGCGACAGTATCAACCTTCATTACTCTAGGATTTTCTTCTTCAAGCAGCATGTACATGCTTTCCCATGTTGATATCCCTGTGTCTCTGTTACAGGCTCTGTTTGTATACAAAGCTGCCATCTCCTTCGTCTTTTCCTTAGCCTCAGAGCCTTGGGCTTTATTTTTCATTCCCATTTGCTCCTGCGTTTGGCTTTGAATCGTTTTAGCTCTTCGTTCCTTCAAATTACGAGTGAAATGGAAATGACTGATTAAGAAAGGTGATGGGTGAGTTTTAAAT
Source organism: Pinus taeda (assembly GCA_000404065.3). Lineage (NCBI taxonomy): Eukaryota > Viridiplantae > Streptophyta > Pinopsida > Pinales > Pinaceae > Pinus > Pinus taeda. The sequence goes on from APFE031760406.1 coordinate 49,965, forward strand.
GCAACAGATATATCAAATATGCCACCTTACGTGAAGTAATTATTTACAAAAGCACGCGTTTTCATTTCATTTAATAACTGACAACTAATTCATTTACTAGCATTAAAAGCGCGAGATCTTGAGTCAGATTATGGTAAGTGGCTTTTCTTTGAATGGTGTGCCCGAAGGATTCGTGATGAAGTGATTTATGATTTACTTACGTAACATCGCAAATCGCGCCATCGCAAATCGCACCACCGCATATTGCACCATCGCAGTGATCGCAACATCGCAGGTCGCAGAAGTTTGATGTTTGCCAAATCTTGCCAGTTCATTTCTGTGATATGTGACCTTGCGATCGGTGTTATCGCAGATCGGTAAATCTTGAAATTTTTTCCTTATGAGTATTACTTCATTGCGATGTTATGTTATGCTTAACACGAGGGTCTTGCGCATACTGATATTATAGAGAAATGGAGGCATTTCCTATCTTTTTTGCAACGCGGTTTTAAAGATATTTCCCTTATCATAGACTTAGGTGAAGAATATTCAAAAGACCTTTCTAAGCTTACGATGGTAACCTTATTTTGAAGAAAGGAAACTCTTGCTTTTTTCTTTAAAATTTAACTAAGGGTCCCCATTCATTTAGTATTTTGGACAACACTTAAATGAACAAGGGGGGGTGTTGCTGACCACAACAACAAGTTAAAGAAGTCTCTGTATGGGTTAAAATAGTCACCAAGGATGTGATATCAGAAATTTGATACATTTATATAAGCACTTGGCTTCACCAGAAGAAAAGCAGATTATTGCTTGTATTTAAATTAATTGGTGACCATGTTATTTATCTGGTCTTATATGTGGATGATATGTTGCTAGTTGGAAATGACAAAGAAATTATGCAGGATTGGAAGACCCAATTGTCCTCCAAATTCGACATAAAAGATCTTGGTGTTGCAAACTATATTTTGGGCATGGAAATTAAAAGAGATAGGGCAAAGAGGAAGCTCTGGTTAAAACAGAAGAAGTATGTCGAGACAATATTGCAGAGGTTTAATATGCAGGATTGTAAACCAGTGAAGGTTCCCATTCCTATAGGTGTAAAGTTATCTACCAAACAGTGTCCCAAGACACAAGAAGAGAAAGAGGACATGTCTCGTGTTCCATATGCGAGTGCAGTCAATAGTCTGATGTATGCAATGGTGTTTACTATACCAGACATTGGACATGCAGTGGGAGTATTGAGTAGGTTTATGTCAAACCAGGGAAAGAGCACTGGACAATAGTGAAGCGGGTTTTCAGGTATTTGTGTGGCACTAGTGATTATGGTTTGTGCTAACAAGGGAGACCAAGATTAGACAGAGTGTTGGATAGTCGTGGCTTTGTTGATGTGCATCACTGGCCTGGAGATTTGGATCAAAGAAGATCTACAAGTGGGTATGTGTTTAACCTATTTGGAGGTGCAGTCAGTTGGATGAGTAAGAAACAATCTGTAGTGGCACTATCAACTACAGAGGCAGAATACATGGCAGCCACTCATGCAAGAAAGGAAGCAGTTTGGTTGCAGACATTGTGTTCAAGTATGGGGTTAGTATAGGGAGCTATAAGGATAGACTGTGACAACCAAAGCGCAATTTTCTTGGCAAAGAACCCTGTTTACCATTCAAAGACAAAGAACATCGATGTTTAGTATCACTTTGTGAGGGATATGATAGAAGACAAAAAGGTGTGGTTGGTAAAGGTGGAAACTTTGAAGAATACTATAGATGCATTGACAAAATATGTGAGCTATGATAAATTCTCTTGGTATAGAGAAACAATGGGTGTTGCAGGGCTGGACAAATGACTAAGCTCTCCTATGGCCCCCTGTGGAAATAAAACAACAAGTGGGAGAATGTTGTGTTTTGTTATATTCTTTCCATGACTAGCTCACGTAGTTAACTGGGGGTTTAGAGCGGGGGCGCAGCCCCCCCTTTGTTGTGTCGAATGCGCAGTGGGAGGGTCACAGAGGGGCTTGAGGGACGCAAGTAGCCCCCCTCTTCGAGGTCTAGTGCAACGCCCCAGGAATTTTTTTTGGACCCTATATTAGGTTGGGTGGACCTACCTATGGTTTTGTGCATGGTCTTCACACATGGTTTTGCACGTGATGGTTTTTGGTCCATGGTTTTATACGTGATGGTTTTTTGGTCCATGGGATTGGATGCTTCGGCATGTATAAATATGTATTGTAACATTGAAAGGAATATAATGAAAAATCACACTAGTAGTCTCTGTTTTGGGATCTAGGGGAAAATCTCTGTGTATATGTGTTTTATGTGTTATGCTCTCACTATTTTTTATTTTCTGTGTTTTAGAATTCGTATGCAGGTAATTTCTATAGGGGTTTAAAACCTACATTTGCCACAACATTGCATCTTCAAATTGTCTTCTTTGCTCTCCTTCTTGTGCTTCATATTCTTGACTTTCCTTTTTCCATATTTCTTTATAGAAAAACATTATCTCTTCTTGACTCCATTGCTAAAAAATTGTTTTAATGCATTCTTCCTTATTTTGAGAAATTTCCATATCCTTCTCTTCGCTTTGATCATCAAGTACTGCTAGTTTTTTTCCTATAATTTGCATACTCAAGATCACTCTTCACCATTTCATTCTATTATTTTATTTCAGTTGTTGCTTTCAGACTTGCATCAATTTGTTCAATTGGTTTTTGAATCGATTCTTCAATGAGCTTCAAATCTGCATCAAACTTATTAGCAACTTTGTTTTCAACTTATTATCCCATGCTATTTTGAACATTGACATATCAAAAAACAATGTTAAAAAAATCTTTGTTATGTTCTTTAGTGAGAGATCCATGCTCTACTCTTCCTTCTCTTCCTTCTTTTGTTCTATCATTGCATCCCCTTTTACCAACCTTTGTTCCTGCAGACATGTTGTCTTCCATTTGGCTTTGAATCACAAGTGGGTTTCTCTCACCAAATAACAACAAATCAATATGTTCTTTATGTTATATCATGTGCAACCACTCATCAACAGTTAATGGTTCTTCATCAAATTTAACACCAACAATTTCAATTGTTGGATCCACCAAACCACTTGTTGCTCTATTTATAACTTTATCTATCCCAAACTCAGCTGTTGCTTGTTCACACACTGCTTTATGAGCAGTTCCAACTATTTCATAACTAGTATCTATAGTGACAACTTCAACCTTCAATTCTTCATCAAACATGGTGCTTATTGTATTGCCACAATCAATCCTTGTTTCACAAATTTCATTACCATCATGTTCATTCACCTTGTGGTGGGATATCCGAGCATGCATGTGCTCATTGACAATTCCAAACCCATTAGTCATGGCTAGGTTCACCAATTCACATCTCATTTTGCAGTCACCATCCACATGTGTTCATCATAGTGGGATTCGCCATCATCTGCAGTATCCACATTACCATGGATTCCTTGAGAATTTATATACACTCTTTCTTTTCTTCATACACAGAGGATTCAACTTCTCTCTCTGTAATCCTTGCTACATCTTCTTCATCCATATGCATGTCTACATAACTAGATTCAATTTTATGGTCGTGCAGACCATCATCCACTTTTGAGTAGGAGTTTTCAAGCTCTGTTGTCCTCTCAAAGTCTTGCTCATATACTCTTAGATCAGTGGATGGCTCAATGAATTGTAACACATCTTGCTGCTACATGTCACTCACCCTTGAACCAAATTCTTATTTCAATATATTCCATGCTTCCTTGGAAGTTGTAGCTCATGATACCATGCACAAAAGCTTCTCATCCAATTAATGTTTTATAAATCCAATGCTAAAGCATCACATGCTTCATCATATGGGTTATTAGAATTGTACTAAATTAACTCTTTAGCTCGAAGAAAAGTTTGCATCTTGATAACCCAATGATCAAAATATTTACCAGTGAACATAGGTGGTGGTAGCATATCAAAGCTACACCAATCACCCTCGATTTATTCTTTGTCTTTGGCTAGACTTCTCAGTTCCTCGACCATGGCTCGAACCTCTCTAAACATGGCTAGACTTCTCAGTTCCTCGACTGTGGCTCGAACCTCTCTAAACACGGCAGAAGACTACTCCATACACACTTGACCAAAATGGAGTTGCAAAAAGAATGAACAAGACGTTGATGGAAAGAGCAGGAAGCATTCTCAGTGGTGCCGGGTTAGGACATGAATTCTAGGGTATAGGATCGAGTTGCGCAAAGAGAAGTCCGGAATCGAACCAGATAGACTTAGATAACGCTAAGAGAGACCAAATCTCTTCTCTGAAAAGAAAGGGACAAATAAGAAAGAAAATAGAATGGTTGGATGTGTTGCTACAGTGAGTTACCTAGCTTGTGGGTGGAGCAAGCAAGGGGCGCAAATAACATGACTATGCGCAGTGAACGACGGCTATGTGCATGGGAAAGGGCTAAGTGATACCTTCTCACACCAAGAGCGAGTTACTACAGCTGAAGCAATGGAGACAACATGTTACCTGGTCAATAGATCACCTTCATTAGCATTGGAGGATAAGACTCCACAAGAGGTGTGGACTGGTAAAAAACCCTCTCTTTCACATGAGAATATTTGGATGTGATCTGTACATGTTCCAAAGGAGAAAAGAACCAAGTTAGATAGTAAATCTAAAAAGTGCATCTTTATTGGGTATATGAATGGTTTAAAGGGTTATAAGCTTTGGAACCTAGTAACAAGGAAGGTTTTGTATAGTCGATATGTAGTGTTCAGAGAGGCAAAAGATGTTATTAAACATGAAGTCCAACCAAAGGGACATGAGAAGATAGAGTTTGAGCTTAAGGAGGAAGAAACAGACTCTATAGTAGAGGAGGAATCAGAAGATGAAGAGCCACAAACTCCGGGTGTGAGAAGATCAGTTTGAGAAAGAAGACGGCTAGAAAGGTATAGTCCATCTACTTTCTGTTCAAATTTTGTTTTATCTATTACTGATGATGATCCCATAACTGTGAAGGAGGTAGTAGATTCATAGTATAGAAAACTCTTGAAAGAGGCCATGGTTGATGAAATGACATCTTTTCACAAAAATAATGCATGGGATCTGGTGGAGTTGCTGGCTAGAAGGAAACCCATTGGCAGAAAATGGGTATTCAAGAAGAAGACAAAGGCAGAAGGAAAGGTGGAGAAATACAAAGCTCGGTTGGTAGCAAAAGGTTATTCCCAGGTGCCGAGAATTGATTTTAGTGATATTTTTTCTCTTGTTGCCAAGGTAGCTTCTATTAGATTACTTTTATCTATTACTGTTGCTTTTGATTTTGAGATAGAACAGATGGATGTGAAGACAACATTTCTTCATGGGGATCTGGAAGAGGAGATCTACATGAAGCAACTTGAAGGATTTGTAGTGAAGGGTAAGAAAGAACATGTATGCGAGTTAAAGAAGTCTTTGTATGGGTTAAAATAGTCACCAAGGATGTGGTATTAGAAATTAGATACATTTATATAGGCACTTGGCTTCACCAGAAAGCAGATCCTTGTTTGTATTTAAATTAATTGGTGACCATGTTATTTATCTGGTCTTATATGTGGATGATATGTTGCTAGTTGGAAATGACAAAGAAATTATGTAGGACTGGAAGACCCAATTGTCCTCCAAATTCGACATGAAAGATCTTGGTGCTGCAAACTATATTTTGGGCATGGAAATTAAAAGAGATAGGGCAAAGAGGAAGCTCTGGTTAAAACAGAAGAGGCATGTCGAGACAATATTGCAGAGGTTTAATATGCAGGATTGTAAACCAGTGAAGGTTCCCATTCCTCTAGGTATAAAGTTATCTACCAAACAGTGTCCCAAGGCACAAGAAGAGAAAGATGACATGTCTCGTGTTCCATATGCAAGTGCAGTCAATAGTCTGATGTATGCAATGGTATTTACTAGACCAGAGATTGCACATGCAATGGGAGTATTCAGCATGTTTATGTCAAACAAGGGAAAGAGCACTGGACAATAGTGAAGCGGGTTTTCAGGTATTTGTGTGGCACTAGTGATTATGGTTTGTGCTACCAAGGGAGACCAAGATTAGACAGAGTGTTGGATATTCGTGACTTTGTTGATGTGCATCATTGGCCTGGAGATTTGGATCAAAGAAGATCTACAAGTGGGTATGTGTTTAATCTATTTGGAGGTGCAGTCAGTTGGATGAGTAAGGAACAATCTGTAGTGGCACTATCAACTACAGAGGTAGAATACATGGCAGCCACTCATGCAAGAAAGGAAGCAGTTTGGCTGCAGAGAATGTGTTCAAGTATGGGGTTAGTACAGGGAGCTATAAGGATAGATTGTAACAACCAAAGTGAAATCTTCTTGGCAAAGAACCCTGCTTACCATTCAAAGACAAAGAACATCGATGTTTAGTATCACTTTGTGAGGGATATGATAGAAGACAAAAAGGTGTTGTTGGTAAAGGTGGACACTTTGAAGAATACTACAGATGCATTGACAAAATCTGTGAGCTATGATAAGTTCTCTTGGTATAGAGAAACAATGGGCATTGCAGGGTTGGATAAATGACTAAGCTCTCCTATGGCCCCCTGTGGAAATAAAACAACAAGTGGGAGAATGTTGCATTTTGTTATATTCTTTCCATGACTAGCTCACATAGTTAACTGGGGGTTTAGAGCGGGGGTGCAACCCCCCTTTTGTTGCGTCGAATGCACAGTGGGGGGGTCATAGGGGGGCTTGAAGGGGGCAGGTAGCCCCCCTCTACAAGGTCTGGGGCAGCGCCCCAGGAATTTTTTTTGGACCCCATATTAGGTTGGGCGGACCTACCTATGGTTTTATGCGTGGTTTTCGCACATGCTTTTGCACGTGATGGTTTTTGGTCCATAGTTTTGGACGTGATGGTTTTTTGGTCCATGGTATTGGATGCTTCGGCATGTATAAATATGTATTGTAACATTGAAAGGAATATAATGAAAAATCACACTAGTAGTCTCTGCTTTGGGATCTAGGGGAAATCTCTGTGTATATGTGTTTTATGTGTTATTCTCTCACTATTTTTTATTTTATGTGTTTTATAATTCATATGCAGGTAATTTCTATAGGGGTATGAAACCTACAGTTGCCACAACATTGCATCTTCAAATTGTCTTCTTTGCTCTCCTTCTTGTGCTTCATATTCCTAACTTTCTTTTTTCCATATTTCTTTATAAAAAAACATTATCTCTTCTTGACTCCATTGCTAAAAAATTGTTTTAATGCATTCTTCATTGCTTTGAGAAATTTCCATATCCTTCTCTTCGCTTTCATCGTCAAGTACCGCTGGTTTTTTTCCTATAATTTGCATACTCAAGATCACTCTTCACCATTTCATTCTATTATTTTATTCCAGTTGTTGCTTTAAGACTTGCATCAATTTGTTTAATTGTTTTTGAATCCATTCTTCAATGAGCTTCAAATCTGCAACAAACTTATTAGCAACTTTGTTTTCAACTTCTTATCCCATGCTATTTTGAACACTGACATATTAAAAAACAATGTTAAAAAAATCTTTGTTATGTTATTTAGTGAGAGATTCATGCTCTACTCTTCTTTCTCTACCCTCTTTTGTTCTATCATTGCATCATAATTTTCATTTTCTTCCCTTTTACCGACCTTTGCTGCTGCAGACATGTTGTCTTCCATTTGGATTTGAATCACAAGTGGGTTTCTCTCACCAAATAACAACAAATCAATATGTTCTTTATGTTATATCATGTGCAACCACTCATCAACAGTTAATGGTTCTTCATCAAATTTAACACCAACAATTTCAATTGTTGGATCCACCAAACCACTTGTTGCTCTATTTATAACTTTATCTATGCCAAACTCAGTTGTTGCTTGTTCACACACTGCTTTATGAGAAGTTCCAACTATTTCATAACTAGTATCTATAGTGACAACTTCAACCTTCAATTCTTCATCAAACATGGTTCTTATTATATTGCCACAATCAATCCCTGTTTCACAAATTTCATTACCATCATGTTCATTCACCTTGTGGTGGGATATCCGAGCATGCATGTGCTCATTGACAATTCCAAACCCATCAGTCGTGGCTAGGTTCACCAATTCACATCTCGCTTTGCAGTCACCATCCACATGTGTTCATCACAGTGGGATTCACCATCATTTGCACTATCCACATTACCATGGATTCCTTGAGCATTTATACACTCTTTCTTTGCTTCATACACAGAGGATTCAACTTCTCTCTCTATAATCCTTGCTACATCTTCTTCATCCATATGCATGTCTACATAACTAGATTCAATTTATGGTCGTGTAGACCATCATCCACTTTTGAGTAGGAGTTTTCAAGCTCTATTGTCCTCTCAGAGTCTTGCTCTTCTACTCTCAGATCAGTGGATGGCTCAATGAATTGTAACACATCTTGCTACTGCATGTCACTCACCCTTGAACCAAATTCTTATTTCAATATATTCCATGCTTCCTTGGAAGTTGTAGCTCTTGATACCATGCACAAAAGCTTGTCATCCAATTAATGTTTTATAAAATCCAATTCTAAAGCATCACATACTTCATCATATGGGTTATTAGAATTGTACTAAATTAACTCTTTAGCTCGAAGAAAAGTTTGCATCTTGATAACCCAATGATCAAAATATTTACCAGTAAACATAGGTGGTGGTAGCATATCAAAGCTACACCAATCACCCTCGATTTATTCTTTGTCTTCGGCTAGACTTCTCAGTTCCTCGACTATGGCTCGAACCTCTCTAAACATGGCAACGATTTGTGCCTCTTCGTTGCGACTCCTTTTCAAAATCTTCTTTAGTCGCGCTTTGTGTCCCATGAATGTTTTATTTCTTTTTTCTTATAGCTACTTTCCTGATTGCGTGAGGTTATCTTCCATATCGCCCCAAAAAAAAATATGGTTTTTAACGTGCGCCCCCATAAGGAACAATCTTCACCCAAAAAACATTGTCATGCTTGAAGAACCAGATTTGTTTTGTAGTTTAAGACTTTGAAAAGCCCTAAACTTTCTTTCCAATAAAACCTTTCAAGAAAATTCTTTATACCATGTAACTTTTTTTTTTTCCCATATAAAAAAAAAACATACAAAAAATAAAAATTTATTAACCTCTGCAAACTCTTTATTTTTTAATTTTTTTTTTAAGTTTATAATACATTTTAAAACTTTTTATAATAAATACCTTTAAAAAATTTTTCCAAGTACAAACTTTTAACCCCTTTTATTGTGTTAATAAGCCACCTTAAATACATTTATAAACTAAAACTTTTTCAAAAAAGGACTCTTTAAAAACCTTTTGGAATACAAAAGGGAAATCTCTTTATACCATCTCAAATAAGATTAAACTAGCAATTACATCTAGAGGTGCAAAGGAACATCAATAGGAGTAGGGGAATGTGGAAGACAATAATCAAGTGAAATTTTGGGACACTGAAATACAATAAAAATTTGAGTTTTTATATATCTTCTAAAAAATGTAAGAGAATGTTAAATGTAAGAAAAGTTACATTAACATAAATGTCTCATAACCATGGAAATCCTTGCAAGCACAAGGTACATAGCATAAGAGTTCAGTTTCTTTGAATGAATTAACTTGTATCCATCTTTATGATTAAAGTTATCTAGATTTGATTTTGAGGGCTTAGTGGATGATCTAGGTGGTTTTAGCTTGGCCAAAAAATATGTGGTGGTTGGATTTATAAACATGTCCAGAAAAGGTTGATTTTGAAAAGGTTGATTTTTTATTTTTATTTTTATTTTTATTTTTATTTTTTTATTTTTTTATTTTTTTATTTTTTTTTTTTTTTCAGCCTGACTTCAGCAGATCTACCAATTTGGCCAATATAAAAATATCCACAAGAGCATGGAATTTCATAAATTCTAGGGCCCACTAATGACTCCAAATGATCATTGGAAAATTTGAATAATTGAGAGTTTGGAGATTTCTATGGTGAGGATTTCAAGAGTTTTGAGATCTTGGAGCATCCACAATATTCATTTTTGAGTTTCGACATTTCGAGTTAATACCATGACTCATCATCAGGAAAAACTCTCAAAGTTTGAATGGATTTTTTAGCATGTCTTCTCCGAGTTTCAATGTTTCGAATCAATACCATGACTCATCATCAGAGAAAAACTCTCAAAATTTGAATGGATTTTTTAGCATATCTCCTCCGAGTCATCAAGAAAAAAACATTCAAAATTTGAATGGTTTTTTTAGCATGTGTCCTTCGAGTTTCGACGTTTCGAATCAATACCATGACTCATCATTAGGGAAAAACTCTCAAAAGTTGGCTTGCTTACAAGGCTCATCCTCAATCGGTTGTGCTATAGGACTTGACGATCTATGTTCCCTCCCTTAAATTAGTATGTTCAAATGTAAATTATAATTATAATAAAATTTATATTTTAGGTTGTCTATAATATCTTATTTAATATATTTAAATAAATCCTACAATAAGATATGATAAGTAAATATTTTATAATAAATCTAAACACAGATACTAAAAGGTTTAATAAATTTAATATTAAATAAAATTTTACACAATATATAGTTATATATGGATGGTAATATTCATGTTTGATATGTTAAGAATGGTCGCATACAATTTAATATAAGTAAATTATATTTGGTTTAATATAATGAATTGAATAACAGCTTAAATGTGTAATTATTAAGTGTATTTTAGAGTTAAATATTTGTATCATAGTTAAGGGAAGGAGAAAACGCTATAGAGCAGTCGACAGAGTTTAAGTGTGAATGGAGGACAAGGCCCACAAGTTTATTGTTTTCTCCACATATATAATGAACATCAATTTTAATTATATTTAATAATAAATAATATTTTTGAATTCAATCTTAAAATGAGAATCATAATATCTAATTAATATGGTAATAGTTCAATTTCTATAGGATATTTCAATCCTCACCTCCTTAATCATAAAGAAAAAAATAAATCTGATTCCAAAACTTTTTAGATAATTGAGTATTTTATACCATTGTAGTTTTGTGGTACAAGAGAATATATTTAAACGACATATTTTAAAGAGACAGCTGGCCTACCAACATTAACATAAAAGTGCTATATGATTAAAACACAAAAAAAATTAATATACGCATACATATTTCAACCGTTAAGAGTGGAATATTTCCCTTATCTATAAATAAATT
>APFE031760406.1:61163-71251 GCA_000404065.3 Pinus taeda
AATTAAAAATTAAAATTAAAATTAAAAAATTAAAAAAAAAAATTAAGAAAGCTATAAATATAGCTATTTAACTAAATTGTGATATGCATTCTCAAAAAAATAAAGACAAAGAATACCCGCTAAAGAAATGAAATATAATACCATTACAACTTTAATTTTTAATATATTAAAATTTCACAATAACCAATAATATAACAAATAATATAGAATTACATTTAAAAGAAACTAATTTTTGAATATTAAAAGAAAATTTACCATAAAAACACATGGTGGTATGTCAAAGTGGAAGAAAATTTTAGTTTATTATTTTATCGGAACCATTGGTTCTGACATGTAAGCCTATAGGACCAAATTTATATAAATTATAATAAATAATAATCAATTAAAAGATGAACTAAAAGTAAAATCCAATTTATTTGGATTATTTGACTTTTTAAATTAAAATGTAACCAAACTAATCTATTGCATCAAATTAAGTATTACTAGCTAATCCATTTTAACTAATATTCTCATTCCCTTGCAGTCACTTTTAGATTATCTTTCTCGTTCTGCAAGGGGAAATGGTTCAAGAGATGATGAATGAACTTTGGCAAGGTATTAAATAAATTGTTGTCAATGTAGAGATTGTTAAAATATGACAAAAATTAGTTAAAAGAAACTGTAAGAAAACCATAATTTACTTGAGAAAATTTTGTGGTCAATCTAACGATGTCTATTTCAATATATCGAGTTTCCCTCTCCCCTTATTTTGTCTTAATGCCCTGCCTTACTCTCCTTGTCTATTGGGCCCCTCATCCACTCTCCCTCTTTGTGCCCTCTCGCCCCTTCGCTTTCCTCACCCTCATCCCACCATCTCTCTCTCTCTCCCACTATATTCCTCTCCCTATGTTAGTAACCCCTTTCCCCTTCTCTCTCTTTCCCCCTTCCCCTTTGTCTCTCTTTCGCCCTATATCTTTCTGTCTCTATTGCCACTCACTCTCCTCCCCTTTCTATCCACCTTCTTCCCTCTCCTTTCCAATCTCTCTCTCAATCCCTCCCTCACATCCAACCCCACTCTTACTCTATATTGGTTTATGACCATTATTAATATTACCATTATTATTTATAAATATTAAATAAGATATTAATATCTTAATTAGCAATATTAATAATGAATATTAATCAATATAGAGTAAGGGTGGGGTTGGGTGTGAGAGAAAGATGAAAGGAGAAGGAAACAAATATTGATTAATTGATATATATATATATATATATATTATATATATATATATATATATAATTATATTATATTATTTATATATACTTACTTTTTTTTTGTTTGAAAATTAAATGAATTTTTTTAAATTATGTAAATATCAGTTAAAATATAAGTGTATTGGGAATTTTTTTGAGAAATTTATTTAATTTAATTTTTAATTTTTAAATATATAGTTTAATTATTTAAGTTTGTACTTTTTTTGTTAAATGTAGTTTATTATTTGAGTATTTGTATTTTATTAAATTGAATTTTATTATTTAATTTAAATTTTAAAAGTATATATGTCAATTTCACATTGTTACCAAGAAATTATATGTTTCTCTCATATTTAGTTGCAGGTTAAAACAAATTTTATATTTAATATAATTAACAATTTTATATGAAATTGAAAGTGTGGTTGCATCAAAGCCCACCCATGTCCTCCTTATAAAAGTCAAAGGATCTTAGCTCTAGTGGTTTAGTGAACAATTCATTTCCCCAGTTCATTTCTCCTCCTTATAAAAGTCAAAGGATCTTAGCTCTGGTGGTTTAGTGAACAATTCATTTCCCTAGTTCATTTCTCCTAGTCATATTGTAAACGGGTGTGTTTGTCAATTTATGGCTATTTTTTTTTATCTTTCTGAATTTTGTTTTTCAGAACCTTGCCTAAGTTATTGCCAGAAGAGTAATTTTTGCAACACATTTAATTGAACCTTATATCAACAAAATTTTGAAGTTCCTTCTAACTTTTAGAATTTTTTAAAGGCTAAACAATTTGTTGGAAAAAATAGTTTCCACCGTTAATTTTCTCATTTCCATTTCATTAGTAATGGAATCCAACATCAACAAAGTTTTGATTTGCCTTGTAACTTAAGAATTGTTTAAAGGCTGGACAATTTGCAGAAAAAAACAATATCCGCTATTAATGTGCTCATGTCCATTTCATTAGCAATCCAATATCAACAAAGTTTTCATGTGCTCATGTCCATTTCATTAGCAATGGAATCCAATATCAACAAAGTTTTCATTTTCGTTGTAGCTTAAGAAATGTTTAAAGGCTAGACAATTTGCTGAAAAAAATAGTATCAATTGTTAATTTGTTGTGGAGATGATGATGTTGAAGCATAATTCCATGTTTATTGATAATCCATCATCTCAACGTGGATGTGGAGATCTACATTAAGTCAGCATGCTAAAATTTGAATACTAGAATGCACAAGTAGCGGAAGTGATAAAGCTTTGAGACAATCGAAGTTTCCCATCATACCATTTCCTTTTCTCAACTTTGTACTAATTTTCATTATGTTTCCTTTTCTCAACTTTGTACCAATTTTCATTATGTTTCGGAGGGTTTGTTAAATCTGACAAAAGGCCATGTGGAGATTTTAACAAATGAAGCTGATGGATTGAAGTTCAAGTAATGTTTTCGAGCATCATGATTAATAAAAAAAATTGGAAACTTTATTTTAAAATCCTAGCTATGTTTTATATATATATATATATGAATCACTTTAGGTATAAATCAATAAACATATACCCACAGACTCAAGGAATGCTTCAAGTAATCATAACTACATTCCATGGTTATATCACTGAATATTTGCAGATGGAGTGGCTGCAAGTGGAGAAGGGGAAATTTATTTCAATGATGCAACATATAAATATGGCTTTCATGACCATTTATTAAATATCTTCCAGTTCTTACAACATGGCCAATTGTTGAAATAGGAGGTTGTCACCAAGACAATGAGCGTTCTACTCAAAGATATTTATTTCCCAAGGTAGTGGCCCTCTTTGCCAAACAAGACTTCTTTGTCCTCCGTGAAACTTCATTGTATGCCTTCCATTCAGTCTCTCATTCAGTAATGTTTTCTATAAGGAAAGATCTAGAGCGATGCCTTGTTTTCTTATTACAGGCATCACTACCAGAAGTACTGGTTAGAGGGGACAAAGAAGGGAATCGTCGAATATTTCATTAAAAATATCGTTGGATTTACGGATAACATCCATTATGATGGGAATGACACCTTTTGGATCAGAGTTCTATTTTTTCACTATAATCTCTAGTTAAATAACTAATGCTTACATTATAGAAGGTTTACAATCAGAGAGCCAAAACTCATAACTTAACATACAAAACTCCAAACTTGTCTTCATTCGATGGCTGAACAGGTTTTTATAGACAATAAAGAACCTTCTGGAGTCTTTCTGGAGTCGGTGGCTTCTCCAGGAAGCTATCCAGCTCCACCGAATTCTAGAAGAAGCTAGATGCAGCATTAATGGTGGTGGTTGGAATTACTATTGTTTTTCCAACACCCCCCTTAATTCCAACCATATAATAAATATACAAGACACTATAAACATATTCTTAATTGAAATGCCTGTTGGTCTAAGTCTCAGCTAGGCTTACAATATAATCTTGATTTTCTACAACATATAACTTACTTCTACAAAACTCAAATTTTTCCTTTCCAAGAGGCTTAGTGAATATGTCAACTACATTCTCATTTGTATTACAGTATATTAGAGAAATTTCTTTTGATTGGACCTTTCCTCTTACAAAATGATATTGTGTGTCTATATGTTTTGACCTTGCATGACATACAGGATTGTTCCCTAGTTTGATGGTACTTTGATTGTCACATCCGATCACTGTAGGTTCTTGTTGACCTTCACCAACATCTTCAAGTATTCTTTTGAGCCACATAGCTTCACAGGTGCCACTACATAATGCCTTATATTTTGCTTCAGTTGATGACAAGGAAACTGTTGCATGTTTCTTATTGCTCCATGATATAGCTCCTGATCCTATGTTGAAGACGTATCCAATGGTGGATTTCCTGTCATCTGGATTTCCAGCCCAATCAGAATCAGAATGACCCATCAATTCAACATTACAAGTATTAGTATATTCAATACCAAAATTAATAGTTCCCTTTAAGTATCGAAGGACCCTTTTTGCAGCTATCCAATAGCTTTCATGAGGCTTAGCCATGAATTGACTAAGTATGCTTACTGCATAAGCAATGTCTGGTCTAGTGGTAGTGAAATAATTCAGACTTCCCACTAATTGTCGATATAATGTTCCATTCACCTCTTTTGTTCTAGCATCACTTCTTAATTTGATATTTTGTTCCAATGGAGTACTCACTGCTTTACATCAATTCATATGAAATCTCTTCAGTACTTCATTTGTATATTTACTTTGTGTGATTATGGTTCTCCCATCATCCCTCCATACTTCAAGACCTAGACAATAATGCATCTCGCCAAGATCCTTCATCTTGAATTCCTGCAATAACTTCATTTTTATATATGTAATTAATTTATCAGCGCTCCCTGTTATTATTAGATCATCAACATATATAGAAAGTAATACTATATCCCCATTTATGTCTGTCTTGACATACAAATTAGGATCGTTTTTACTCTTTTTATATCCTTGATGAAAGAAGAATTTGTCGATTTTCTCATACCAATATCTGGAAGCCTGTTCTAGTCCATATAAGGCCTTTTTTAACTTGCATACAAGATGTTCTTGACCTTTCTTTACAAATCCTTCTAGTTGAATAAGATAAATCTCTTCTTTTAAGTCACCATTTAGAAAAGTTGACTTTACATCTAATTGATGTAGCTTGCAATCATATTTAGTTGCTAATGCTATCATTATTCAGATTGTATTCATTTTTGCAACCGGAGCAAAGGTATCTTCATAATCTATTCCTTCTTTTTGTGAATAACCTTTTGCAACCAATCTTGCCTTATACTTTTCTATGCTACCAGCTGCACTAAATTTTGTCTTGTACAACCATTTTGATCCTATAGGGACTTTATTTTTAGGTAATTCTGTTAATTACGAAGTTTCATTTTTTGTTATAGAGTCATATTCTTCTTTCATGGCTTCCATCCATTCTTTATGATTTTTGGCTTGTTCATAAATTAAGGGCTAAAAAACAATCATTACTTGAGGCATTAAAGCATAATCTTTATACCTGATGGGGGCTTGAATCTGTCGTGTTGACCTTCTTAGAGGTTCATTACTTTGTGGAGTACCTTCTCCTTTTCTTCTCTGTGGAGTGCCTTCGTCACTTCTTTGTGGACTTTGATTCCTTGATGTGTCTTTTGGAATGTCCACGTGTTCTTGTTCTTGAGTTGATTCCACAACTTCTTCTTCTTCCTTAAAGCTTTCATAAGAAGACTGCCATGTATTATGTTCATCTTCTTTTATTTGTTTATCTACATGCTCATGAAATATTACATCTCTACTTGCAAATACCTTGTGAGTACTTGGATCATACATTTTATATGCTTTTTGATCAGTACAATATCCAATAAAAATACATTTGATGGCTTTGGCATCTAACTTTCTCCTATCCTCTTTAAGAATATGAGCAAAGGCCTTGCATCCAAATATCCTTAAATGACTAACTTTAGGTTTAAAACCATAAATTCTTCAAATGGTGTTTTGTGCTCAAGATACTTAGTAGGGCTTCTATTTTTAAGATATATAGCTGTATTAATGGCTTCAGCCCAAAAACTATTAGAAAGTCCTTTACTTTTTAACATACTTCGAGCACATTCAACTAATGTTCTATTCTTTCTTTTAGCTACTCCATTTTGTTGAGGTGTATGTGGTACTCTAAATTGTTGCATAATTCCATTTTGTTTGCAATATTTGATAAAAGCTCCTGAAATGTACTCACCACCTTTATCTAATCGAAGAATTTTAATGCTCTTTCATGTTTGCTTTTCAACCATACTCTTGAATTCTTTAAAGTATTCAAACACGTCACTTTTCTTTCTTATAAAGTACACCCAGGTGTATCTAGTGCTATCATCAATAAATATAAGAAAATAATATGCTCCACAAAGTGATTTAGTTTGCATTGGACCACATACATCAGTATGCACTAGTTCAAGTATTTCACGTTTTCTTCTATTTTCATGCACAGGAAAATCTTCCCTATGTTGTTTTCCTAGTGCACAACCTTCAAATTCAAAGTGTTCTCCCTTAATAATTGGCAAACCTTCTATGATCAGTTTCTTTTGTAGTAACATTAGGTCATTATGATTTAAGTGTACATACCTTTGATGCCAAAGCTTTATAGCTAACATGCCTATTAATGCCAAAGCTTGATTCCCATTCTTCATTACATCCAACTTGTATAAGCCTCCAAGTCTCATTCCTTTTGCAACAACCTTGTAGTTGTCCTACACATCCTTTTCCAGACAATGTGATTTCACAAATTCAACTTTTAAATGTTGATCTATGATAGTAGAGACTGAAATTAAGTTCTTCTTTAATCCTAGAACATACACCACATTTTGAATTTGTTTTTCTTGTCCATTAGGCATCATAACACTTATATTACCATATCCTTTAATTTCATGTGATCTATTCTCTCCTAAATAGATGTGTCCACCATTATTAATCTCATGATAAGTATCAAACCAATATGTTTTGCATGACATATGGATTGATGCACCAGAATCTATAAACGAAGCATTATCATCATCAGTTTCTGTTGATAAAGCAGCACTGGACACAAACAATTTAAGATTGCTAACATCTTGACTAATTGCTTCATCTCTATCAACATAATTTCCTGAATGCCTTCTTTGTTTAAATTGATCAGACCTCCTTTTCATGCAATTCTTAGAAAAATGACCAGGGTTTCCACAGTAATAACACACATCATCTCTACTTGATTTGGCATTTGTCCTTGGTAAAGGGGTACCTTGAAATGATTTTACCTGTGGCTTTTTGCCTTTATTTTTCTCCCACTGTTTGCCTTTGAAGGAATGCTTCCCTTTGGCCATCAATGCCAAATCTGAATTGGGAGATTTCTGTTTAAGGCTTCTTCTCTGCTCTTCTTCCTGCATAAGTATACCTGCCAACACATCAAAATTAGGAGCCTTCTCTCTAGCTGAAAGACTAGTGATAAACATTTGATATTCATCCAATATTCCATTTAATGTCACAGTAACCAAGTCTGCACTAGATATTGATTCACCAATGTCACCTAATTTATCCTTTAGATATTTAATTCTAGAAATAAAATCACTAACACTTTCATTTTCTTCCATCTTAATTGAAAGAAGCTTACTCTTTAAATACAATATTCGATTTGTAGTCTTTGTCTCATACAAATGTTTGAGAGCGTCCCATGTCTCCTTGGATGTTTTGCACTCTCTAATGTGTGGAATAAGGTTGTCCTTAACCGTCATATGTAAAAGCATCTTTGCTTTGTTTTCTCGTCGCTCCCAATCTTGAATTGCAACATCTGTGGCTTGAGGGGACACTGGCTTAACTTTAGCACCAAGCACAATCGCCCATGTATTGTTGCCTTCCATCAAAATCTATAACTTAAACTTCCAATTTTCATAATTTTCACCATCTAACTTGTTAAATTCAGATAAATAAGATTCTGCCAATACATTAGCCATTTTCAATAAGCTTATAAATCCTTAAGTATCAACCACCAATTTTTTTTATTTTACAGCAATAGTATAGAAAATATTTACTCAAATGCAACAGTTTCATTACATATATTTGTCAATAAAATTATATTTAGACAACAAAGAAAACACCTGAATACGAGAGTACTAAAAGAGATGGACAGCTGGAGCCCTGATCTGCGATTGACCAAAAACACGATATACAGTAGAAGTATAGAAAATCTTTACTCATACGCAGCAAATTTATAAAAAAATTGGGAATATGGTACCCTTACACACAACCTGTACTAGTGAAGGCTTCTTTAAGCATATAAACCGAAGCATATTGTTATCGCAGGCCTCCTTCAGATCTCAATTTCTCGAAACTCAGTGGAAAAAAAAAAAATCCTCCTTCAACCAACATGTCTTCTTCTACCAGTGCACAACAACTAAAATCTCTCACAACAATCTCTTGCTTCCGCGACTCTCTCAAACTTCTAGTCAGTGCCCCTACACCCAAACTTCAATCACACTCTGCTTCTCCTTGCAACTACTTTCTCCAAAGCTTAATGTGCTTCACACAGTCATTCTGCAATAGAGACACTATGCAACAATGATCTCACACTCTGATCACTCACAAAATAACCTTACGTTCTTCACAACTCAACCTCACCTTGCTCTGATACCAAATCAGAGAGTGCAAAACTTAGAACTTGTCTTCATTCGATGGCTAAACAGGTTTTTATACATAATAAAGAACCTTCTGGAGTCTTTCTGGAATCGGTGGCTTCTCCAGGAAGCTATCCAGCTCCGCCGAATTCTAGAAGAAGCTAGACGCAACATTAATGGTGGTGGTTGGAATTACTATTGTTTTCCCAACATTTATAGTTGGCAACTCTCTTTTCCTTGATATATAATATTAAAGTGGGTGGGTCTTTCATAAAACTGAACCTTATCCTGGACAATTACGATAAAGTTCTCGTATATGAGGCATGTGTTGGCTCTCATGGTGAGATTGCTCCAAGGTGTAATCATCAAGGCTATCATTTATAAACCAGGTGTTTTGGATGTGAATGAGATGGGAAATCTCATTGCGTTGTACTCCGATCCCAATTTGAAAAACTAAATAAATATAGGATTGAAGAGGAATGCAAACAACAAGTAGTGGAAGTAATGAACCTTTGGAAGAAAGAGAGTTTACACAAATAACTCAAACAAATATGACCATAAAAGAGGTGATTACAATTAAAGGTATGATCGGGTGCAACTTCCTGCTTAAGACGAGTGCCCCACATTAATGAACCAAATTAAAAACTTGGTGAGCACAGAGCCCTAGCAATTAATTTGATGGTAGTGTTTGAAAGCATTACATGCGTGTCATTCTTTAAAAAAAAACTGAATTAAAGGATGAACAATAAGTAAGCTTAGCTTTGTGTTGTTGCCCAACAATGGTCTGAGCGTAATATTGATATTGATAATTCTGATGGTCCGAGCATGCAATCCATAAGAAATGTAGTTCTTGTTCACTGCAATTTGTTGACCGATGACAAGAACTGGCTTAGTGTTGTGATTCGTGATCAGAGAAACCTCAAGTTGCGGCTGCATCTCGCTGGGCATTGTAAATCAATGTTGTAAACCAATTTTTCGCCTCCCCTGGTGAATTTACTTTTGGAAAACCTCATGGGAGGAGTGGTGGGCACAAAGGCCCAAAGGGTGCCATGGGATGTAACTGTAAGGTTTAGGTGGGGAGCTCAATAATGGCAACGTGAGTTCCATATTTGGAGGCAGAAAATTAGGGTTGTTTTCGCTAGAAGGATGGGTTGTGAGGATGGTCATTAACCGTGCCTCGTGGAGCAGAGGGCTAGCAAACAGATGTTGGCATTATGTTTTTGGTATGGTTATATGTTACAGATGTTGTACTTGATGGCAACACCAATGGCATGGCTCTCAATATGATGAGAATTAAGAAGTACGCAGGAGAAAAGTTCACGGAATTTTATGCAGAGAAAAGTTTATAAAAGTTTATTTCATGTGGAGAAAACTTACCTTTGGTCCATGGTATTTAGTCCTTGGAATTTGAACCTATGGTTTTTGGACCATGGCATCTCGACAGACGTGTTGATCCCTAGTATTGAGTTGATGGTATTGGTTTGTTATGGTTTTGGCCCGTGGTATTGGTCCATGATTTGAGGAATAGCTTGCCTATATAAAGCAAAGGAGATCATTTGGCTTGTGTATGCTTTTGGGTTGAATATCTTAAGATCTGAAATATTGGGTTATTGTTTCAAAAGCTCGATCTATATGAAAGTGAAGTGGAAAGTGAATTTGTTAAGGGTGATCTCTCGAGCGCTGCAGCTGTGGAAGTGCGGAGGCACCGCAGGAGACGCCGCAGGAGGTGCTGCAGGAGACGCCG
>APFE031760406.1:75461-98719 GCA_000404065.3 Pinus taeda
AGCAAATCGAAAGGAACAACACTTGGGAACTGGTTCCTAGACCAAAGGATAAGAATGTTATCGGAACAAAATGGGTCCTCAAAAATAAATTGAATGAAAATGGAGAAGTAATTAGAAACAAGGCCAGACTTGTTTGTAAAGGGTATGCGCAGCAAGAAGGAATAGACTTTGAAGAAAAATTTGCTCCTGTTGCAAGACTTGAGGCCATCCAACGAATGTTTCTTGCTCTCTCAAGTTTTCAAAATTTCAAAGTATTTCAAATGGACGTAAAATCAGCCTTTCTGAATGGAGACTTGGAAGAAGAAGTTTACATTGAACAGCCAGATGGGTTCATTCTTGGAAATGATCCAAATCTTGTGTGCAGATTGAAAAAGGCTCTCTATGGGCTCAAACAAGCTCCAAGGGCTTGGTACTATCGCTTGGACAAATATCTTCATCAACAAGGTTTTCAAAAGGTTCAGCAGATAGCAATCTTTATATCAAAGTTGAAGATGATAAATTACTAATACTTGTTGTGTATGTAGATGACATTATTTTTGGCAGCAATGAAGAAGAGATGAGTCAAAGCTTTGCCTTGGTCATGCAGAAAGAATTTGAAATGTCCTTGCTGGGAGAACTGACATATTTCCTTGTTTTGCAAATCCAACAAAAGGAAGGAGGAATCTTTTTATCTCAAACCAAGTATCTCAAACAGATCTTGAAGAAATATGGCATGGAATATGCAAAACCAGTATGTACACCCATGGTCACAGGATGTAGCCTCAGTGCAAATGATGAATCTGCAGCAGTACATCAACCAACCTAAAGATCTATGATCGGAAGTCTACTTTATTTGACAGGTACCCGACCGGACATCATGCATGCAGTAGGAATAGTTGGTAGATTTCAGGCAAATCCAAAGGAGACTCATCTTCAGGCACTAAAGAGAATTTTCAAATATCTTCAAGGGACACAAAATTATGGCTTATGGTATCCTAGAGATACAGATCTCACACTTCATGCTTATACAGATGCAGATTGGGCCGGAAGCGTGGATGACAGGAAGAGCACAAGTGGTGGTGCGTTCTTTATGGGTTCCAGATTAGTATCTTGTTTCAGCAAGAAACAGAGTTCAATTGCCTTGTCTATAGCGGAAGCGGAATATGTTGCTGCTGCATCTTGCTGCACTCAACTCCTTTGGATGATGCAGACCTTGCAGGATTTTCAAATCACTTGTACACCACCTATCTCTATCTTATGCGATAACAAAAGTGCAATCAGCATCTCAAAGAATCCTGTCATGCATTCAAAAACCAAGCACATACCAATAAAGTATCATTTTCTCTGGGAACAAGTGCTTGAACAAAAGGTCAAGTTGGAGTATGTTCCTTCTAAGGAACAAGTTTCTGATATTCTCACCAAACCATTGCCCAGGGAGACTTTTGAATACCTCAGGCAAAAGCTGGGGGTTGTTGATGCATCATCTTATTGTTGAGACTCTTCTGATTGTTGGTTGTACGCATGATTTATCTGGGGTATATGCGTACATGTGCTGGGTTGCGGCACAGGTTCAGGGGGAGAATATAATGCATTGTTGGCATTATGGAGGATGTACAAAAGGAGATCATGGGAGCTGGTCTGAATATAGCTGCAATATGTCTCTATCTCTTTCTTGGTCATTCATGGTGTCTGGTGGATTATGGTTCTTCTTTGCAGATATGGTTCATATTCAGGGGGAGCATGTTCTTAGGGGGAGCATTACCCTTTGCCCTTGATGTCAAAGGGGGAGAATGTCGCTGAAGTTTTTGAGGTTGCCTTCAAGTCCAAAGGGGGAGATTGTTGGCATTATGTTTCTGGTATGGTTATATGTTACAGATGTTGTACTTGATGGCAACACCCATGGCATGGCTCTCAATATGATGAGAATTAAGAATTACGCAGGAGAAAAGTTCACGGAATTTTATGCAGAGAAAAGTTTATAAAAGTTTATTTCATGTGGAGAAAAGTTCACGGAATTTTATGCAGAGAAAAGTTTATTTCATGTGGGAAAACTTACCTTTGGTCCATGGTAGTTAGTCCTTGAATTTGAACCTATGGTTTTTGGAACATGGCATCTCGACAGACGTGTTGATACCTAGTATTGAGTTGATGGTATTGGTTTGTTATGGTTTTGGCCCGTGGTATTGGTTCATGATTTGAGGAAGAGCTTGCCTATATAAAGCAAAGGAGATCATTTGTCTTGTGTATGCTTTTGGGTTGAATATTTTAAGATCTGAAATATTGAGTTATTCTTTCAAAAGCTCGATCTATATGAAAGTGAAGTGGAAAGCGAATCTGTGAAGGGTGATCTCTCGAGCGCTGCAGCTGCGGAAGTGCGGAGGCGCCGCAGGAGGCGCCGCAGGAGACGCCGCAGGAGGTGCCGCAGGAGACGCCGTAGGAGACGCTGCAGGAGGCGCCACAGGAGACGCCACAAAAGGTGTTCTGGGTTTAGTTTTCTGTTATTGTGGATCTGGTTATCTGGGTGACTTACTGGTACTTGATGATCTTTTGATATTTATGGATCCAGTTTGAAAATTTATGAAAAGTGGTCCTTGAAAGAAAAGAAGTAGGGGGTTGTAGCTCCCTTCCAGGAGAGACTAGAAAACGAGAGAGAGTTGTAGCTCTCTGCAGGTTGTAGCCTGCGTACTGGTACAGGATTGCACCAGACAAGACCATTGTAAAAGGAGTTTCTAATTTGAAAGAAGATAGAGACATATTGCAGCAGGTGGTTTTCACCCACATTGGGTTTCCACCTTATATCTGGTGTTCTTTGATGTGACTGTCTGTTTTTCTTGTTCATTGCTCATTGTTTTATGGTACTGATATGCAAAAATAATTCAAAGTATAAATAAGGAAGAATTGTTAAAAGGACTAGATAATACTGATTCACCCCCCCTCTCAGTATTATTTTCAACAACAGAGAGTGGAGTGGTGGTGCTGACACGATCGAGGTTTGAGAGGGGGTTGCATCAACATAAGGGTAAGGGAAGGGGCAACTCGCAGGCAGAGGTACAGTGTTGGAATTAGGGTTTGCGTTTAGATTCGGTTTTTGCAGGTATGACAATTGTATATTTTGAGAATTTCCAGTTTGTTGCAAATCAAAACTTCCAATTTGTTCATAGTAGAAGGTTGGTCCAGCAATTCAAAACTTCCACACAATCCTACAGCAATTCAAAAGTTTGAAGTAGGATTTGTAGCCCCTTCCACAAATTCATAAACACAACGCACAAAGTGGGATTGGAAGCCTTCCGCTGCAGCCTCCAGGAATCACTACAGAGATTGAATGTCATATCTTCCCATTGAAAGAAGCCACTATGAAAAACATTGGCCGAGAGCTTATATAAATTCAAATTTTAGTTTTTCCGCCAGTTTTCATACTCAAAATTCAAAATAGGATGCAATTAATGATATGGTAACAAAGAGAAGACGGTCTGAAACCATAGCCATGGTATGGTATGACTGACCATCCATGCAATGTTACATCACTCTGACCTTTCACCAGCAATCTAATAAATTCTTGGGAGGTCTACACAGGTTTTTGTTCCTTTCCGTGGCAGCAATACAGGGAGATGGAATGTTCGTCAAGAGGATGTGTTAATAAAGGAGGATGGGTTAATAAATGTCACTGAAACTCGCCCAGAATTAATTCTGCAAAATTTGCTTGGGTGTGTCAAAATAATATTGGTTCGAAGGGTGAAAATAAATCTTTCTGATTGAGTGGAGTGAACAGTGTTTTCCCATCCAATTTCACAAAGAGAACACCTTTCAACGTAAAAATCGCTACCACAGTTGCTTCAAAGTCTTTCGACATGAAGAACAAGTTTCAGCTTATGGCGTCAAGGGTTGCGACCCTCACTTAGTTTAGAAGAAAAATACGACAAAGCTACAATTTATCACTTGTCGGTGGTGAAAATACTTTTTATTCTCACTTTTCCTTCAACTAGTTTATAACTCGTCAATCGCAGAAAAAGCATTTGACTCCCGGGACTTAGCTCACCCAGTGTGGCTCTATAAGCTGTAGTTGCAGATTCTGGTTCTCTAGATATTTTATCTGACTTTAGTTCTGATACTAATTTGTTGGAAACACAGAGGAGGAAATACACAAAATTTAACACAGACAATAACATAAGTTGCAACTCTTCAATTGATCACACAAACTTGATAATTACAATGAACCCTATGAGAGGTATTTAAACTTTTTTGTTTAGTAACTCGCTCAAAATAACTTCACATGCACACACACTCTAAATTTAACTTTTCCCAAAATATAACTTAACTCAAACTCACTCGACTTAATTCAGTTAACTAACACTCCAAATTTAGCCAACTCTTCCCTACGGAAATAACTACAATTTCCAACCAACATTTAAATATAAAATAGATAATGAAAACACATAAAAATGTGAACAATGTTTATTGTGCCATATGCATTTACTAAATAATTTGAATATTGTCATGGGAATTAGTAAATAATTCAAATATTGTCATGGGAATTGATCGGGACATCTACGAAGGCAACATAGACTAGCCAAAGACATGGAATTTACATTAAGTTTATGTTATTTCCCTAAAAATTTTGTTTATAGATTTACAAATATATACAAAGTTAACTAAAACCACATCATAATTGATCGAATGTCGAGAAATGCCTGGTAGTTGTTGTCGATATTCCTACCACTTGCTTGACCAAAGGAAGGACAAGGAGAGTTAGTGATGCAATGATGGGAAGTCAAAGTGTGGTAAGTCAAACTTGCTATAAGAAATTAAATTACATGTGGTGGAGAATTTAATAGGTAAGATACATAGATTCTATAGTGAAATCTCCACACAATGAAACATAATAATATTAATTGAAGTGCAAAGTAGTAGCATAACAGTGTCAGAGAACTTGGAGATTTGTTTAGCCCGCTTCCTCGCCCCTTATCTATGGAAAGGATCAACAAGCACCTCAGTGCTTCCAACATTGGGCAGAGCAGTAGTGTAATAGTGTCATTGTGAGAGCACTCACCAAGGGAATGACCACTCACAATTTTATTTATTTATTTTTTAATGAAGTGACAAATACTGAAAATAAAACACCTTACACTAGGGGAATTATATCCCATCAGATCTCGATCAACCAATCAAAAATTAGAAATAAGATTTCTGGGAAATTAGGAAATTATTTTTGAATTTACTGAAAATACAAATATTCAACATTTTCCCCAAAATTTTGGTTAAAATTGCAAAAAGACAAAATTTATATAAAATCAACGCACTTTAATGCGAGGTAAATGCTATAGTATGTGATGAGAGACTACTAAAATTGATGAAGAAAATTGAGATAAAGTTGATAAACTTTTTTTTTTTTTTTTTTTTTTTTTTTTCTAAGCAAGAAAAAAATTGTTTCTTTTATATTATGTTAAAACTGTCTCTTTTATATTATGTTAAAATAGTACATAATTATGAAGGACAAATCGTCCTCATAAGCCCAGTGGAATCCACAACATAACTACTTGGGGTAGACAATATTCTACATACATACAGCTGAACTATAGATAACAATTTGTGACAATTGTGGAACTATAATTCTCTGCCATAACTACAAAAATATCACAGAATTATGAAAGAGATGCTAGGCTCTAAATATGTCATAGGACATTTACATATTCTGTAGTTCTATGCTTACAGTTGGCATTCCTCATGTGTTTTTGTTATAGTAGCTAAATCAAAACTTGTACAAAATTTTAAACAAAAACATAAAGAAGCAGGGTTTTTTTTATGAACTTATCTGTACTTGAATTATACCTTCTTCTTTTTTATAGTCTTCAGTGTCCTATCCTGACAGCTTCATACTTTCTACTTTTGTCTCGTCTTCTCCCATCTTGATCATGATATGCATTTCTTCTTCTATGGCTATTAGTCTCTTCTCTGATAAATCATCCACTGTTTTGTTATGAGTTTTGTTAATGTGTTGAATGGATGGGTTATGAAAGGAGTTCCATATGTTTTTTATCCTTCTCATCCAGCCTTGTAGGGAGACTTGCTGAATATTTTTCTTTCCAATTACATGATCTATTATGCACTTGGAATCCCCAAAAATTTGCACTCGAGGGATATCCAAAAGCTTAATAAACCATAATAAACCCCAAAGAGAAACAACTTTTGCCTTCATGCTTGTTCCTTCTCCCCCATACCAATGTACCTAGAACTCTTGTTCTTCTGACATCTTTAAGCAAAAACCGCTCCCACATCTTTTTCTTTTAGCTACCCTATCAAAAAATCCCACTGGGTAATTGCTAATATAAAAATTTCCCTTCTCTTTCTTTTGTTTTTCCTTGCTCTCTACATTTTGATCTGTTGCTACCCACTGCTCTATGAGATCATATATTATGTTTTCCCCTCCCCTAAATGAATCAAAAATAAGTTGGTTCCTACTTTTCCAAATTTTCCATAATATAACCAAAGTGAGCATCTTCCGGCATTTACTTTGATTGCTCCACCATTTTAGGTACTCCTCTATTGTGTTAAACTGAATAAAAGGAATTTGTAGCTTACTGGTGAAATGTTTCCAGATATTAACACAAAAAAGATGATCATTATCCTCTGAATTTTGCCTGCACAGATAACATATCCCTGGACCATGGTGGTTCTTCTTTTGTAAATTTGTCCAAGTAAGATTCTTGTTTCTCCACGTTAGCCATAGGAAAATTATAATTGTTATTGGGACATTAATTTGCCAGAAGCTATAAAACCAACAGTTTTCTGAACTCTGAACTTCTTTTTGGCATATTTTGTGATAACAGTCTACCACCTCTATTTCTCCTTAACTTTTCTTTTTTCTAGCCCATGCAATACAATCCCCTTTTCTATCATAACATATCCCTACCTCCTTTAGAGTTTTAATAAATTGTAACCAATCCTATTTATATTGATCAGCAAGATTCAGTTGCGAGGGTTCAAGCCAAATTGGAATGTTGCCATTCCATGCACTGATCAACTGACTGAGAACAAAAAAGCCTCTTTTTTTCAAGTGTTGACTATCCTTGGTGGCCTCTCACCTGCTCCAATAATGCAATATTTTCCCAATAAAATGTTGTTGCCCACTCCAAAGAACCATGAGATATTTTGAAATAGTATGTTCTTGACCCTTCTGAAACTATTCCAAATCTATGAGCCATCTTTTTTCCCTATCGCTCCTTGTCTTAACCAAAAGGAAAAATCTTTATTCAACATGTATTTAGATCGAATCAGCTTCCCCATATGCCTTTACTATTGATGCCTCTCCATAATGACTTTAAAATAAGAGTCCATCAAAAAATCTTCAAATTTAGAACACCCCAACCTCCCAAAATTTTGGGTCTAGTGATCTTTTCCAGCTTCATAAGATGATATTTGCATTTCCCATTTGCTCCAGACCATATATAGTTTGCCATTACTCTATTCAGAATATTTATGATCATTTGAGGAATGTGAAACAAGTGTGCCCAATAAATCCCCAGCTGAGTAAGAATTGATTGAGTGAGGATGATGTGTCCTCCCACGGATAAACATCTGTGTTCCCATCCCTTTATCTTATAAAAAATTTTGACCAGCCACATCCAATCTGCGTTTTTATAGCTTCCTGGTTTTAGTCGATACCCCAAATACTTCATGCCCTTGTCTATGGTTTCTGCATTTACTCCAAAGCAGTTCTTAATATATGTGATATCGACCTGGTTACAAGAGCCATATAGAATAATGAACCTCTGTTTATTTTGAAATAGTCCCGTTGCTGTCCCGGACTTTTTTATGATTTGGGAAAGACAAAGCCATTTAATCCTATTTATCATTCCCATCAATAAAATATCATCAACAAAAAAACTATGAGAAACTGTGACATGACTATTGATTTTCAATGCTTCAAAATATCCAATGGACACAGCTTTTTTAATTTGTAAACTTAATCCATCCATTGCCAAGATAAAAAGAAGAGGGGATAATGCACATCCTTGTCTTAGTCCTCTTCCAGCAGCAAAAAACTTGGATGGGATTCCATTCATAATAACTGTATAGCGAACTGAAGCCACACATCCCATGATCCATTTTGTCATATATGGATTTAAGCCAATTTTAAATAGAACCATTCTTAGGTATCCCCAATCTAAGCAATCATAAGCTTTTCTTAAGTCAACCTTCATCACTACTGCATTCATCTTTTTTGACTTAATGTTGTGTATGCATTCCTGTGCAACCGCCATTGCCTCATGTATTATTCTATTATTGAAGAAACCATATTGCTCAGGAGAGATAAATTTAGATAGAGTAGCCTTCAGTTTAGTGGTTATGATCTTGGAGATAATTTTATATGTTATATTACACAGTGATATTGGATGATAGTCCACAAAGGTTTCAATCTTAGATTTCTTTGGGATAAGGGAGATATATGTGGAATTTAGATGCGAATGAATGAAGCCTTTTGTCCTAGATTCCTCCACCAATTGTATCAGGTCCTCCTGAAATATGTCTATGAAATGAGAAACAAATTCAACTGTCCATCCGTCTGGACCTGGACTCTTAACTCTTTTGATTGATTTTATTACTTGGACCAATTCCTTCTCCTTAATCTCCTTAAACAACTCCTCATTGTCCTCTTCATTAAACATTTGAGAATATTCTTCAATTGCTCACAACTGAGCATCCATGCCCTCCACCTCCACTCTATTATATGCATCTTTAAAATATGAAACTGCAAGATTTGTATTATCTGATTGCTTGTTATGGTTGTTTCCTTCACCATCCTTAATATGCTAGAGTGAATTTTGTTTTCTCCTATGGTTAGCAAAGCGATGAAAGAACTTGATATTTTTGTCTCCTTCCTTAATCCATATTTCCCTGCTTTTCAATCTCTAGGTTGTTTCCCAAATTTGAAGGATTTTCTTTTTCCCTAGTTTTAGAGCATGAATTGTTTCCCTTACTATATGGGGGAGAATATGGGTAATCATTTGGTTTCGTAGGGATTTTAATTCGTCCTCAATAATGGCCAAATCCCTTCTCAATTTCTCTTTCTTCTTCCTTTCCCATTTTTTAACTTTAGCTTTAAGGAATCTAAACCTATTTATAAAAGTTTCTGAGCTAGAAGAACCCTCCTCAGAATTTCTACTCTCCTTCCAGAGTGCTTGGATAGGGGAATCAAAATTTGGGTCATCTAGCTAGATTCAGATGAATTTGAAAGGAAAGCCATACCTTGTATCAAGATAATGCCAAAAAAGAGTGATTGGGCGATGGTTTGATACGAAGTTTTCAATAATATAAGATCTAACATCCCCCATTTTTCCTATCATGTTTTCTTGAACAAGAAATCTATCAAGTCTTTTAGTTATATATTTATCACCACTTTTGCCATTATCCCAGGTGAGCGCCATTTTAGGAGGACAAACATCTATTAAATTGTGTGTAAAGATAATTTATGTTAACTTTTGTGTCATGTTATCTACCACCCTTAACTGTCCCCACAGTTCTTCTATATGTAAGGTACAATTTAAATCCCCGACCAAAATCAAAGAGGGATCATTTAAGATCCGTGAAACCTCCACAGTATCCCAAAACCTTGCCCTGTCTTTGTAGGGGGCATACATATTGAGAATATGTGATCTTCCAGGGATACCTTTAGGTTTGCCAGTCAAGAGAATACCTATTATACAAGAGAAAGCCTTTAGGTTTGCCCCTCTAGGGTCCCAAAAAACAGCAAGTCTGCCAGATCTACCATTGGCATCAGTTGCCACTATGTACCAATTGGGAAGCATCCTCCTAAAATACTCTATTGTTTCTGTGGCATTGTGCATTGTTTCTTGAATGAGAATTATGTTGGATTTAGAAAATGTGAAAAGGTCTCTTAGCACGAGGAATTTTAGATGGCCCCCCAAACCCCTTATATTCAGTGATAGGATTGAGTTCATTTGAGACAAATAGAGGGCAAGCAAGCTCTAAGTGCCCTGGGGAGGATAGGAGAAGTGATGGGAACATCAATGAGAGATGGTGAATTGGTCAGTGTAGTATGTGTTTGTCAAGTGCGGTCTCTAAAATTTTTGCTGCTTCTATTTTTTTTATGCCTCACAGTGATATTCCCAGCAGATGTTGAGCTGATAACAGGTGACCCAGATCCCTTTGGCTTATGTATTGTAAGTGACTTAAGGTCAAGAGTTTTCCTTTGAAGGAGAAAATCAAGGTCACTGTCAACAGAGTTATTTGGAGAGGATGTCGAAGAGAAGTGAGAAGGTTCCTTTTCTTTGTCTTTTGGAAAATTTGGTTGTGTCTCTGGAGAATTAAGCCTTCGGTCTTGTGTGAAAGTAGCATAAGAAGTGGATGGGATGTCTATCATAGAATAATGTCACTAATGCGGTATCTGAGGAGAGACTAGGGAAGAAAATATATCGGGATTTTTTTTCCAACATTTGTGTCAACAGTTAGATGTGAAGCAGACTACTCAGACAATGGGGATGAGGAGTGAATTTGAATTGGAATTGGAATAGATGTATTTTTTTATAGATCTGGGAGAAGGTTCAGAAAATATCTGATTTGTATGATAAGAATTACCTAAGGCTGAAGAAGTTCCTTTGGATTTGTTGGCAAAACCAGTATGAGGAGAAAAGCACTCCGATTTGTTTTCCTTTTGCATCCTTTGATGGCCCCCTTTGTGCTCCCATGATGACCACCACCCCCCCGTTGCTTTGGGGCAATTTGCAAGTAGATGACTGGTTTGGTGACAGTTGAGACATCGGAATGGAATTCTCCAGAAATCCATACACTGAGTGAGGTTGATGTTTTCCCATTTTAGCTCAATATGATTCAGGAAAGCCTCACCAAAGTCTTTTTCTATTAGTATCCAAGCAATTCTCTTATCCCTTGGCCCCAGACAGCGGGGATCGATGTAAACAAATTTACCAATGGTGTTTCCAATATCAATGAAGACATCCTTGGTCCAAAATTATAATGGAAGTGCGGGCAATTTGACCCATATGAGTTTGTTCTTTGGTGTTTGTTTCAAGGGATTGAAACCCACATACCAAGCATACATTGCCAAGAAACCCCGATCCTTGACCCATGGTCTTTCTGCAATTATTATGAGGTCATTTTCACTTAAGAAGTGAAAGCTATACCATCCTCCATGAGCTTCACCACCATAGGAACATAGCCCACCAGTATTTTCCACTTCTTGGCAAGCCACTGTCTCATCTCGGCTTCGTCAATTTCGGAGAAATACCACCTTCCGACTAGCACTCTCTTCTGAAGACTCATAATATGATAGAGAAGCACGTCGTGACCAAATGAGAGAATAGGCACGGGGGCAAAAATTTTTATGGGATGATGTTTTCTACCACCCGTCCTTTCACCACTTTTTTTCCCTTCACTATTGATATGAGGCATCACCCCTGTTTCCCTCCACAAGTTACTTCCATCCCACAAGTTACTTCCATCCCCCTTGGTTGTTAGCCGAGGGGAAAGTGCCTCATGCCTCATCATATTTTGGTTGGCATGGCGTTGTGACTTAGCCGCAACAGTGGCTTGAATAAATGCTTCCCGTAAGGAAATGTCAGAATCAAATAGGTCCATTGCATGGATTTCACAGGTGTCCTGTCTACTTATCCAGCCTTCTCGCCTATGTGTGAAACAGGTAAGCAAAAGCAACGGGGCCTACTCTCCAAATGGCCACTAAAACACCACACTCTAGTAAGTCTACGACAGGAAATTTCCCCTGCCAATCTGTAGGGAAAATCACGCCAGTATTAAAGTACTCTCTGATCTCCTGCAAGCACCTCAGCGCCCACACCTAAACATGCTTGGAATTTTTCAACTTAAAGGAATGTCAACGCCGCCAAAACATCAATCCTTGCTTTATGAAACACTTCGTAATCTTCACTGTCCTCGAACAGTAAAGATTTATGAAAAAGCCGCATAGACATGTCAGGCGAAAGTGACCGTGAGGCCTACAGTGGACACACGTCACCTTCTGCCCGAGCCAACTAATCGAAGCAGGATTCGTATATTGAAAAGCAGTAGTCTATAACGCGACTTTTTGAAAGCCTTTCCGGCGGATTTTTCCGGTCAAAATCCGGCAGCAATTCATTGGAATCCCAAGTTTGATAGCTAGTTTCTGCATAATCAATGGGCTCCCAGGGGTTTTTCGAGGGCGCTGAATCCAATATATGCAGTTAAAAAACCATTTTAACTGCTAAAAATCAAGATTTAACCTCATTTCTTCTGCCGGATTCCGTCACCGGAATCTCCAAAAAGTCGCATTATAGACAACTCCTATTGAAAAAGGATTTTGAAAAATAACCCGGAGAAGCCGTTGAATGGAATCCGATATGAAACCCTCCCGGAAAAACTAGGCGAATCAAAACCCACTGTCAAAGCAGTTTTAGAGTTCTGGTCCCGCACAGCAAATACAGTAACAGCCGTGGCAAGACCAGGGTTGAGAAACAGAAAAAACGTTGATCCAACCCAACCACCATCGCCCGTGTCTGAGGAAGAGGGATAGAATGAAAAGGATATGTGAGAAATGGACACGCAAACTGTATTTGGCTCTGGAAGAATTTTAAACCATCATAGAACCGTTGTTCATGAGGAAAGATTGTGGACTTTGGAAAACCAGACAGAATTCAACCTAAAGCCTCTACCTATAGTGTAAATGTGATAGCTCTGGAAAGATTAATACATCAGTAACATACCATATGACCATTAGAACTGGATATAAATGCCGAAAATACAATCATTATAGAGATTATTCTGACATTCCCTACTAAATTCTTAAAACATTCTATCAGAGCTAATCAAAAAGGGGAAAACTTAGGAATGGAAAATTTTCACAGAAAATTCTACCGAGGAATTTACCCAAAATGTTGTAGATTAAACCCCTATTCCAAACTTCCCCGGCCCACCAAAATGTCATTTGCTGTGATTAAAAGAACCCTTATTCCAAACTTCCCCGGCCCAGTAAAATGTCATCTCCTGTGATTAAAAGCATAGTGTTGCGTGCTAACATACCTTTTTCATGTTGGGCTGCAGCATTATGGGCGCCAGGTCCTATTCTGGTTCATACAAAGCTGAAAAGCCTACTGGAACCCGGTACAGTATCTCATTTTCAGACGTTGTCCCTGGGTAACTCCTTTACGGCGCCTTCGACCCTCACGACTCTTTGTGCTGAAGCATATAGAGATATTTTGGACACCGTTAGGTGAGATGGACAGCAGAACAGGAGCCCGCCACCTCACCGAGGACACTGATTAGCTCAGTGGCGAATCTGTGATGGATTAAGGTTCAGAAACGTTCTCTCTGCCAGGGTTTTCCCTTCCCGGAATTGATGATTGATCAGTCCATTAACTATCACCATCATAGATATTGCGGGGTGACGCGTGTTAAAAAATTTACAAAACCATCCCATAAAATTGATAAAATTGTTGGGGATTTTTGAGGGGAAAATCCCAAAAACACAAAAATAAAACACAGAGGCAATGCTCTGTTTCCTTTGCTCCAGGATCTTTTGTGCACAGGGAAGCTTTTAAAGAAAATTGCACAGAACAGAGTATTGCACCACCATAAAATGATTTCTATTCATTAAACAAAATTAATGATACATATTCATCCTCTTTCACTCAGAGGGATACACCAAAACATTACAAAAGAAATTACTGTGTCTCCTTTGAAATTTTACACCACTGTGTGTAAAAATTTCATTTACATTCACTGCTGTGTGAAAACAAAATTACAGGGATTTACTGTTTTACCTTTTCACTGCTGTGTGAAATAATTCATGGTTTTACACAAACCTCCTCTGTTCTTCTTCTTTCACCTCTCAGCCTTCTCCTGCACTGCTGTGCATTCTTTGCATTTCTTACATTACCAAAAAAAAGGACTTTACCCTGCTGCGTTTCATACCCATGATAATAAACTCTGTCTCATTCCTTTTTACGAGCTGTGTGGTTTTTTTTTATTACTCGCTGCTGCGAACAGGCTCATCACCTTCCCGTGTGCAATACACCATGACCAAAACTCGAAGTCAACACTCATACAAAAACATGTATCATACTATTCGTATGCAATTAATAAAAACTTACATGACCTTCTTACGCCCATACTCCCGTATAAATTAAATGTTACGCGCCGTAAAAACATTAAATACCTTACCTAAAAACATGTCATATCATTAACATAGGGTATGGTCAAAGTATTACTCCACCCATTTAACTTTAGCAGACCCCGTATACTTTCCTTGCGATCGGACGGCGGAGGATGGAGGACCAAATCGGATGCATATCGGATGCCAAGTTCTGACCGACATTTATCGTCCGATAAATGTCAGAGGGTGATGTCACCTCAATCCACGCGTCTGCTCCAGGTTTTATCGGAGTGCCTTCGTACGGAA
The DNA here is from genome assembly GCA_000404065.3 of Pinus taeda. NCBI lineage: Eukaryota > Viridiplantae > Streptophyta > Pinopsida > Pinales > Pinaceae > Pinus > Pinus taeda. The sequence continues at coordinate 89,863 of APFE031760406.1, forward strand.
ACCACCTTTAACAAAAAGCGATGCGATATGCTTCAGGCGGATTTGAGGTTTACCGCGGTGGTATTGGCGCGGTTGAAATTACAAAACTTCCCAATGTTACATGGAATGAAAAAAGCAAACAATGATAAGTGACAACCTAATGTTGAGATTTGTATGGGGAAACAAAGAAAACATGTTTCCAATTTTAATAGGTTGAAGAATTATATATTTTTTAAAACATTATTACTTTTGAAAGTGGTGAAAAATTTTAATATGATGAGGAATTATTAGAGCATATGGAAAGCATCTTTAACGTAATTATGATGGCTTGTTTTATTCTAGTTATTCATCGCTTAAACCTCCTAAGCGTCGTTTCGATATTGCATTCGGCCACCAGGGGGTCCTTTTCAAAAGTGCCAAATTATTGCCTATAATTAAATTAATCCATTTTCGATTTTTTTATATATCGATATTAGTGAGGAAAAAATAGTTCTCAAGCTAGCGGCTCATCAAGAGTCACTACCAAGCAGCGAATCAACTGTTGCCTATAATTTTCACATCGACTAGGGGAAAATGCTGTTAAAATAAACTTCAATGTTTTCAGCTACAGAAATTTAACGCATTTGGCCTAATCGCATCCTCTTAGCCATCCAAATAAAAGAATGCTTTCCATAACCAAAGAAAGGATAAAAGTAATTACTGCTTTGATGTCTCCTAGACCGAGTATGTTTCGAGTTTAAAGGCAACACCAAATATGACGTTGATATATCCCGGTAAATACATATATGTTCTGGTAAATAAAAATGAATCCATCTGGCGACGCTCGGAATTCCATTGTTCACAACTAATAACATGTATTTCCCAGGCTGAGCTGCAATAGAATCTGGAGGTGCTGTTACTATGCAATTATATGTTCCTCTTACTCTTTTTGGGCCTCTTGATGCAACCATGAGCAGTCTCTGATTCATGGAATAAGAATTATCTGTGAAGGGTGGAGGGTAAATGTTGAAAGTTGTTGGGAGCATAATTCGAAACAGAAAATTGAACCATTTATGGAGCTGGCAGGCCCCCTCGTCTCATATATCCGTAATCAACTCAGATTAAATTAGTATTGTATATAAAGACTCTTATTTCATAACAGTGGTGTATATATATATATATATATATATATTATATATATATAAATATATATAAAAAGGGCTCTTATTTTCATAGCTAGCTATATATATATATATATATGTTGTTTGGGTGATTTTGTAAAAGTCTGCACGTAAAGGTTCTTATTATATATATGTGTCTCTCTATAATATGTGTGATTTTATTTTTCTAGTTGGTTAAGTATTTTTAAAATTTTTATTTTTTTATGTTTTTGTTTGTTTAATGTTTTAAGTTTTTTTATTTTTAGGTTAGGTTAGAGAATTAAGGTGTTATGGAATCATTTGTTTTTTTGTTTTTTGAACAAAGATGAATGATAAAGTTATGTGTATGGTTATTTTTTACTTTACAATGTAAGGTGCTACTAGCTAAAGTGAAAATTAAAACATTTTTAATCTTTTCTTTATGTTATAATTTAGATTTATGCTAAAAATTATTTTATCTATTTTATATGTCAAATAAATTAGAGTTTATAGTAGTTAGTTTGATTAAAGTGAATTTTTTTTTTATATAATGTATCTAGTAAACATAGTAAGTCACAAGATCATATTTGAATTAAAGTTGATAAATTAAAAGATTGTGTAATATAAGTCACTCAAACAATATGAAAACTCATATATACACTCTTAAATAAATTTTGGTTGATAAATTAAAATATTGTGTAGTATAAGTCCACTCAAACCATGAAAATTCATATACACATTATCACAAAATTTACAAAGGAAATTTAATTAGGATCCAATTTAGATAAGTTATGCAGTCAACATAATTGAACCATGCTTGTTAACCACTTTGTTTCAATCCTTTGCTTGGATTTAAGCACAAGAAACCACTAAATCAATGAATGAGCACATAACTTCCCTATCACATAATCCTTTGCTTAGATTTAAGCACATAAAACTAAGAGATCAATGACTGAGCACATAACTTTCCTATCACATCGAGCATAATTATTGAGGAAGAGCATTAACTTTCTTTCTTCTTAGTACCTCAATACTCTCAAATTTATGACTTTCTACCTATTTCTTTGCTCAATATCCTTTTACTTAAATCTTACACACAAACTTGTAAACCTATTTTTCAATCACACATTTTTAGTGAAATGTATGACTTTTTTTCTTTTCTTCCCTCAACAACAACATAATTTTTCACTTCATATCTTGCACAAAAGTTTGTAAATCTATTTATTATCATACATCCTTCTTAATTATAATGAATTAAAATATTACATAATAAAAAAATTATATATATTATATATATATATCTTTTACTTAACTAAATTACAATTTTATTTTTATAATCTAACATAATACCAAAAAGAAAGAAAATGATTGAAAATAAAAATAGAAAAAAAAAAAAACATTGGAAAATAAAATTAAAAACGAATTTATAAAGAATATATTAATAAAAATCACATGGGATGATATCACAAGAAAATAAAAAAACAAAAAAACAATTCTTGTTGCCGTTCAAAGAATGTATTCAAAAATCAGGGAACCTTTTAAAGTTAATATACATTTAATATTACATGAATAAATTATAGTGCAAAAAAATTATTTTTATTTTATTTTCGTTATCATTTTAATAATATATTATGAAAATATTTATTATTATGATTTTTTAAAATTGAAATATACATTTTTGTTGCTGATTAAATAACTTCAGATCTTTTAAAGATAAGATATTCTCATACAGTTTCCGGCCATATCATAAGCATGCAAACAAGGACATGAAGAAAATTAAACCACAACAAATTATGAGAAGTGTTATACAGTTTCCGGCCATATCATAAGCATGCAAACAAGGACATGAAGAAAATTAAACCACAACAAATTATGAGAAGTGTTATACAGTTTCCGGCCATATCATAAGCATGCAAACAAGGACATGAAGAAAATTAAACCACAACAAATTATGAGAAGTGTTATCAATTCATGAATGCTAGACACAGCGGGTTGAATTCGAAGGACACAACACACTGGAAGATATATCTCTTTTAGGAAAATTGATACATGTGTGATAGGGTGGAAAATAGATAAACGTATGACAGGGTGATTCCCGAAATGTTATATTGAAAGGAGAAAGACAGTAAAGGATAAGTTACAATTTTACGTTGAGATTTGTATGGGAAAATTACGAAACTATGTTCCAAATTAATACGTTGAGGAATTATAATTTTTCTTGAGAACATATTATTAATTTAAAAGTGGAGAAAGTTCCCTTCGGATATATTCCATTCCATCGTCTATTATTTTATGGTGACTGAGCACTTTTAAAATCTATGAGTTTGCGTGTCTTCGTTACTGTTCTGTGGCAACAAAGGAGCCAAACTGTAGGATTCATGGACAGCTTGGTCGGGAGATGAAATGTTTGAGATATTTTGGTCAATTTTTCATTAACTTAAAATATAATTTTAAAAATTTAAATATTTTAATGAAATAGAATTTAAAATAATTTAAATATATAAATAAATTTAATGTGGTAGTGCAATAATATTATGCAAACTTTATAGTTAACATTTACCATTACAACATTTTACAATTACATTTAACCAAAATATACAATGTCTAAAGGTAGTAGTCAGCGTATCTTGGCTTGCCTTCCTAACTTATTTGTCCAGCTGTATCTCATAGTTATTGGGGTCTCTTAAAACAAGTAGTCACTAAGCCAATGATATCATTAACTTAGTAAATGCTTTCATCAATATACATACATGATTGGCTTAGTGAATGCTCTCATCAATATACATACCATTAATAAGCATCATATATTTCCGGCGACGTTCAGCTTCAACTTCGACGGCTCAGGCTTCTCGCTCCAATTCACGAAAGTCCATCTCATCACATGCATGGGTTAATACAATTTGTACAAGCACCTCGTCCAGTGATCAAATTTGAAGGGTTGGTTTTAATTTTATTTGGAAAGGCATATATTTATTTAATTTTTCAAAGATGAAAAGTTACAAAAAAAAAATTGTACTTCTACTAACAAGTGTATATTAAATAACTTTTTTACAAAAAGGAATACCAAATGAAGTGGTGTCCTTCTAAATATTTAAAATTTAAAAAGTGGCTACATTAAAACACCATAAAATCTCAATAGAATATAGTATATAAGCAACCATTTTTCTCAAATTTTATTTAAAAAATTAAACATATGTTTCTTCTATTCATTATATAATCTTCAAAAATATTTGAATTTACATCATTGCAAATATAAATTTATTTGCACGATGGAAAAAAAATAATTAGTTTTCATTGTTTCTAATTTGTAATATATTCTTTGCTCAACTTGAAACAATTTAAAGAAAACCAAAAAAACAAATATATATTCTCAACAACCAAGGGAATTGAACTTTTCTCTTAACATTGCTCAATCAAAGAACACTATCAATAGACTTTTATCTCCATTAAAAACTTCAAGCTCTATAGATTAAAAAATTTATGTAATTAAAAGGAAAGTTTTCCATATCTAATAAGGAAATATTGTAAGATGTAATACACATCTGCAGTGTCGTTGTTGTATGGCTTGGTTGATCATTTTTGTTCTTGTTTAAGAACAGTTTTCAAATTTGGTCCTTACAATGAATTCAAGTTTGGTTGATATCTTTTTCTAATAATGAAGTTTCTTTTCTTTTCGTTGATGTCTTTTTCTAATAATATGGTTTCTTTTCATTAACAATGTCTTTTAATTTTTCTATGATTTCAACATCTCCTTAAAAACCCCTTCATAGTAGCAGCTACATGGACACCCGCACACACAACTTATTTCCTAGATACCAAATGGAGAAAATGAAGCGGGAGAGACAATAATAGTTGTATGGATAGCTAATGGTATTCTATATCTTTTGGGAAGACCGAGAAAAAGGAAATTAAGTTGTAGCCCTATAGGCAAACCAATCTTAGGTTGTGTGGTTATTAATAGAGCTTTGGAGTTTCATTTTAACACTTCTCCTTGGTTCAAAACTCTACATAAATTTTATGGGAAGCACACTTATTATTTCTCAATTTTTTTTAAAGCATTAATTTCTATGTTTTCAAAAACTAGAGAGTTAATAAAGAAAAAGGATTTTTAAGATAAGAGAAGAAATGCAAGGTTTTAAATAAAGTTTGATTTTACAAATCTTAGGCTTAATAGTAAGTGGGATTAATTGTAAGCTTGATTACAGTAAGTTCAAATGGAAGCAATGTTAGGCTTTTGTAAGCATTATCGTTGTCAGTCATGGAATCATCTAAAATAGAAAAGAGATGGTAGTAGTTATTTACCACCATCTAATGGGGTAATTTCATAATTGAACAATCTTGTATGAATGGTTGTCAAAATTGAATAATCTTGTCTGAATGGCTAGTTGACAAGAAAGAAAGAAAATTTTACAAATTGGGAAAGAAAATGAAGATACAACAGAAAATATGGTTATGATGTCAAAATATCAATATTATCATTTTAATCTATTTTAAACACGATAAAATTACATATTTAACTAATTTATTTCATTTATTACTATAAAATGAAAAATTATTCATTTATTACTATAAAATGAGAACATATTCATTTATTACTATAAAACAAGAATTCAAATTAATAAAGATATTACTATGTCTATATACCAATGTTCTCTAAAGAGAAACCCTAAATAAAGAACCCTATCAATCTCATTATGCTATCTCAAGATTTCCATGCCAAATAGAGTTTCAGAGTAATGATGTTTTTATGGAAAATGTAAGCAACCATATCGGCCTTATTAAACTATGTCAAGATATCTATGTGGAACATCAAAGTAATGTCATGAATATGTCCACATAAAGGTAGGATGGAAGATGTTTTCATAGCCATAGGATGATCAGTACTCGAATATATTCGGCATCCTCTAAGATGTAGTAGATGGTAGTAGGTATTCACAAGATGACAAATAAAAGTTTGTGAATCAGTAAGCATAGGTATCACTATCTAATGGGGTAATCTCATAATTCAATGATCTTGTGTTAATGGTGGGTTGACAAGAAAGAATAAAATTTTACAAATTAAGGAAAATGATGTAAAAATGTCAATACTGTATGTGGTTATGATGTAAAAATGTCAATACTGTCACTTTAATCTATTTTTAAGTGTTGGACAAGTATGCAAAATATCATTTTAAATGTTGAATTGCATATCTGTTGAAGGCCATTGATTGGGACTTTGAAATCACTTGCCTTCATAACTCCCCTTCCAATCCCTTGGAAAAACGGATATATGAAAAAATATGAAGTGAAATACTTCAACGGATTGATTTTTCAGAGTTGATCAGAGCAAGATGTAATTACAAGCATAAGTAAATAGAAGGAGACACAAATCCACATCAAATCTTCGAGTTTAATGCAAAGATTAAGAGATTCTGCTTGATACCGAGAGTAACCTTGACGGTTCTCATTCCGTAGCTATAGCAAGATGTAATTACAAGCATAAGTAAATAGAAAGAGACACAAATCCACATCAAATCTTCGAGTTGAATGGAAAGATTAAGAGATTCTGCTTGATACCGAGAGTAACCTTGACGGTTCTCATTCCGTAGCTATTTCATCGTTTCCTCCTGTGGAAGGGCAAATAGTTGTCGACTTTGCTCAAAGACTTAGTCCAAAAAATCTTCATCGATGACATAATGGATGATATAAGAAAAATCTAGATTCTACACATGACTATATAAAGATCAATAAACCATTCCAGACATAATAATTTTAATTGGTTTGCCTAACTGAATGAAAGACCAGGGAAATGATTGTTTAAAATTAAAATTGAGAGTTAAAAATACCTTGCGAACTTGTGTTGCACTCATAGTAAGATTGGGATTGGAAAAATCAATGCATGAAATATTAACATGATTAGAATAATCTACCTTAGTTATAATTAATTTCTTCTAAATCTTTGATACCTTCAAAATATGCCCAGATTAATACATAGCTACTGCTCCTCTGCTATCAATGAATACGAAAAGAAACCTCTATTATCAACAAATGCGAGCATAAACCTCATATCATGATTTCTAACTCTATCAATGTTGCCATTATGACTAATGGCTTGGGAATTGATGAACAACCTCCATTATGTCCCATTGCACTTTCTTAAGTGTTGCGAGAACCTCCTACAGACTTTAGAGTGTTACATCAATCAGACAACTAGATTTTTTTTAAATGTCCTAGAGACAAGTAGCCCTTCATAAGACATTTTATAATATTATTTAAAATTAAAAAAAAACATGTAAAAATCAAAATCAAAATTTCCTTTGACTAGTAAATAAATTTCGCTGAGCACTTCTCTTGACGTGCTAGAGAGCTTCAGAAGGGCTGTGATGTGTTCAAATTTGAACACTGCCTCCTCCTTTATTACCATTTCAAACCTTGTTTTCCATTTCAAACTGGCATGGGCGCGCATATTTTATTTTTTAAAGGAATTGAGACCTTAAACGATTTCAATCTGGGAAATAGCACTCAAATTTTTTGTTATGCCCCGCTACTGTATCCACTCTCGGAGAACAGCAATCAACGAAGCACAAACAACCTCAGCAGAACCAGAACCGGCACCTTGAGGGAATAACAAAAGGGACATCTTCATCACGGGGAGGAGATGAGTTGAAATCCTTGGCAAGATCTGTCATATCAAATTCGAGTTGAAAGAGCGGCGGATGCCATCTTGCCCAGCCACATATCCAGACTACATCTTTCCGTATCCACCGTGCTTTCAGCCGCTTCCAATGTTCCCTTCAAAATCTCATAATAATCCCGTCAAGATTTGAGAAAAAATTCAGTTCGTCGCCATGGTGGTCTGTTACGGTGTTCGTCTCTCTATTTTTGTTCCCACTGCATCAAAGCGTTTTGGATTGAAGTAATATGGCAAGATTTATAATTTTCTCATCCTCAACTTGCCCATGGCTCTTTCCTTTTTTCTGGCCCAGTCAATCAGTTTCCCTTTCAAATTTTCTGACTAGCTTAGGTACTCGTTTTCCTGTCAACGGTTTCTATGAAAAATTGCAATAAAAAACTTGTAACCACATTGGGTTGTAAAACCGATGTGATTATTTTGAAATATGGCCTCAATCTCTTAAATTTGTTCTCTATAAGATTCCTTTTTACTCACGCCTCCATGAATTTTTGCATGGTTTTCGAAGAAATTAAAATCTGAAAACTATATAGTATGTCTTATTATAAATGTGTTTCTCCATTTATATCCAGATATGAACGTGTTTCTCAATTGGTTAGGCAAATTCGAAACCTTAGTCAATTTTACTGTTTAGAGTTGGATGAAGGGTTGTCTCACCTTCCCTCAGACAAGTCTGAGAGGTTTGATTCATGGCGTGTTAGCATTTATATAATTTCTTTTTCACTGCACAAATATTCCCATTTTTTAAACAAAGGGTGAGATTTCTTTTTCGTTGCACACGTGATATCCATTTTTTTTACAGTTGATATACCAATTGTAATTAAGAAATACTTATGGCATGATATGCAACGTCATTTCATTAACCAGTAACACTACATGACTAGATGGAACTTAATTAAAGTGACAAATCTTTATAAAGTAGCAAGTTATTCCATTATGATATTCACGTTTTTACAGTCGATATACCAATTGTAATTAAGAAATACTTATGGCATGATATGCAACGTCATTTCATTAACCAGTAACACTACACGACCAGATGAAACTTAATTAAAGTGACAAATCTTTATAAAGTAACAAGTTATTCCAT